>CAJNDT010005112.1:993988-1093988 GCA_905221615.1 Symbiodinium sp. CCMP2592
CTAGACCCGCAAACCCCTAAACCCCTATAGATCCCTTTAGGGGAACCCTCAAAAGAATCCCTTAAAGGGGCCCTTAGAGCCTTGGTAAACCCTTAAAGCCCAAAGGATCACCTCTGAGAGCTGCACCGATCGCCCCGGGCGCAAGCCCACGACCAGATCACTGTCCTTGATTGGAGGGTCGGGGGACTTCGTAAGTAGGTAGTAAGTAGACTTATAAGTACCCTAAAAGGGACCCTAATTGGGGTTATGGTACTTATAAGTCCCTAAAATGACCAGTTACTAAGTCCCCCGACCCTCCAAGTGGCAAGTCAGTGAGGCTCATAGCGTTTAGGGGAAATAGGGTTTATAGTAGGGGCCTAAGTAGAATAGGGTTCCTTGAAGGGGGTCTATATTTTATTTTAAGGGTTCCTAGAAGGGATCCCAAACCCTAAACCCTGATCGGAGGGCTTTAAAGGTTAAGGGTAGTTCAGGCTTAAGGTTTAAAGTGGACCACTATCTGCGCACTATCCTTGGCAAGTCAGGTGGCTCTCATATTATTAGGCTTTATAAGAATAGGGACCCGTTAAAGGGATACTATAAACGTACCGTTAAGGGATCCTGTACGCTATCTATAGGGGTTTAGCAGTTTCCGAAAATTAGGGTACCTTGCTTGGGGATCCTTGTAATAAGGATCCGACTGCTTAGGGTACTATATTAGATCACTACCCTTGATAAGTCGGATAGGTTCTCATATTAGCTTTCACGGTTTAGGGGGTACTGTAGGTTCTTGTAATGTGAGGGGTTAGGGTTTAGGGGATAGGTTCTCAAAGTTTGTGCCTCCTACCTCGCAAGGACAAAGCCCGCATTGCAAGGTTAAGCTTTAGGGGTTTAGGGTTCATAGGGTTTAAGGTCAGCAGGTTCTCATGTGAGCTTTTAGGTTTTAGGGGTTTAGGGTATTTAGGGCTTAGGGTTGAAGCTTTAGGGTTTCAGGAGTTGTGCTTGAACGAGGTTTTCTGGGTTTGGGGTTTAGGGCTTCAGGGGGAAATCAACTTAAAGCCTTTGAAAAATATTAGTAGGTAAGATTAAGCGCAATAGGAGCAAATTAAAAAATGCCCCCAAGCCCTACCTACGGTTGATGGACAGAATCCTGCATCATCCATAAGAAGGAATATACCATAATTCCCATAGTCTAGGGTCCTTGGGGTAATGCAGGATTTTGTCCATCAACACTAGGAAGGGCTTGAGAGGAGTCCAGTCCGGGATTTTGATTTGACGTGTCTCTCGATACCACAGGCACATTGAGATGATGCCAGCAATGAAAGACTGAATACTCCATGACTCTATGCTACGTAATTACAGACTACGACATATTCGTGGAAGACTCGTGTGAGGCTCCTGATCCCCACGGTCGAAAGGATACCGCCCCCCCCCCCCGCCGCCGCCAGTTTTACACGTGCTAGATGGCTCCCAAACCGTGCAACTTCCAACGGCCCAAACAATAGAAACCGAACCCTTGACTCTACACTATAGTTCCTAAACCATCAGACCCGAAATGTACTTTTGTGCTTTTTATAACCATCATGGGGTTACATCTTATGATTCGACTCGAGGTACCGTTTAGGTGTGTTGTGTGGGCTTTTTATTGCAAGGTGCAAACCCCACCTTGAGCATGCAGGTAAGCAGTTTAGGCTCTAAGCGGCGCCCAGTCATGGGACCGATGACCATGATCTATAACATTACCCCCACCATATATCCTGCCAGTACACAACCCTAAACCCTAACGCATATACTCCTTGCTGCAGGCTTGCATGCAAGGACGCCTGGTAGCTTGCCGCTCTTCCGCCAGTACTCCTAAACTCACAACCATAAACACCAACAGCTAATTAACATCCTCAAGCCCATTGCTCAAGCCAAAAAACTAAAGCCCGAAACCCTACCGCCCTCAATGAGAGTTTCCGAAAATAGGGGACCCTAATGCGCTGCCCTTAAACAGTAGGATCTTTGTTATAAGGACCGCCAACATAAGGTATCCCTTATTAACGGAAACACTCAACCCCTATAGAGCCCTTTAACGTTACCCTTATAGTAACGCCCCAAATGACAAAATCGCCCTGGAATCAAAGCTGCCGAAGCTCACAAAGACCCGGACCCCCTCGTAGGGTCCTGACATGTGGGCGTCACAATAAACGGGTTTAGGGTAATGTAGGAAGCTGATTAAGACACCCTGGGCCTGTAACCCCCAAAATAGCAGGATTCATACAAGGAACCCTAATAAAGGCCCAAGGTTTCTTGATCAGGTTCCTACATTACCTTAAACACTTTACGTAGTAGGTTTAGGGTCTAGCATAGGTTTAGGGCTTACGGTGCCTTGTTTAGTGACTCCAACAACACAGATCCTACTATGATATATACTACTATTTGGTTTACGCTGGGGCCCCCTGATTTCTGGCATTCCAGTCATGCTCGTTAAGGGCCTTAAGTTATAAGGGCTTAGGGCTTCGGGGTCTAGGGGTTTAGGGGGGTAGCAGTCCAAAGGCTTACTAGGGTTCACGGTGCAACAGACGGTTTCCACATAAAATCACAGTTGAGAACGCTTAACCCGCAAAGTAGGCAGTAAATCCCGAACCCTGCACTCATACTTCATAGACCCAAGATCAGCAGCTGTGGGATTATTTGCTGGAGCCACGACTTTTCATTCAAACCGCAAGCTGCCTAAATGATGGCTAAATGTCTAGAACAGCAGCAATGATCAATGGAATCCTGCGAGCATGCGATTGGTGCTGATGGGTCTTTACGGGCTTACGGGGATTTAGGGTTTAGGGTGAAGGGATCGGAAAACCCCAATTTTGCCTGAACGTCGGCTTGTAAATCGATGTCTGTCATCATTCCCTCTGCACCTAACCCCGAATACTGAGTCAACCAAAAGTCCCAAACTAAGAGTTAGAGCCAAGACCCTACAACCTGAAAACCCTTCAAGCAAGATGTACATTGTAGCTTCTCAGCCCTGAATACAAAGAAGCATGCCAGCGCCACGGCATCATACTCCGACCCTGAAGGTGAAAACATTCCAGCGTCCATGGGAGCCTGCCAGACCAGTCCCGAGCTTTTGGAGACTACGTTTGAATAACATTTCCTTTATGGCAAGATCGTATACATTTAAAGTGTCAGGGGAGGGGTCCCTCCTGCTCCCTCCTGCTCCTGCTACCAATACTGCTGCTGCCTCTGCCACTGCTACTGCTGCTGCTGCTGCTACTAAATGGGTGGTTGTCAAAATTAGGGTCCCTTTTTGGGTCCTTATTATAATACGGTACCTATTTTTTAGGGTGCCCAAAAAGGGACCATAATGGCTTAGGGTCGAGACCTGGCCTGGCTTGTAGGTGGACCCAGGGGCTGAAAACGGTTCCAGGGTTTGGGTTTAGGGGTTTAGGGTTTAGGGTTTAGGTTTAGGGGTTTAGGGGTTTAGGGGTTTAGGGGTTTAGGGGTTTAGGGGTTTAGGGGTTTAGGGGTTTAGGGTTTAGGGTTTAGGGTTTAGGGTTTAGGGTTTGGGTTTGGGGGTTTAGGGGTTTAGGGGTTTAGGGTTTAGGTTGTGTAACAGTATTCGCGCGGTGACTTTAGGAATAGTGGCACACCCACTAATCGCGCACTTGCGTCAGCATGTAGTCCTGCCCCAACCACCCCAACTATTCTCAATTAGGGTTTAGGGTTCACCCCCCAAACCCCCTCTCAAGGGGGGGCTTTCTTGCTTTCTGCTTCCTTTCGCAGCTTGACACGTAAACGACAATACTTTTTACGAAACCTGTGCCGGCCGCTCGACGAAAAGCAAGCATTTCCAACAAAAAACTTTCACATCCTGAAAGGGGCAGGGTCAGGGCAGCAGGCAGGGAGGCAGGGCAGGGCAGGCAGAGGCAGCAGGCAGGGCAGGTAGGGCAGGGCAGGGCAGGGCAGGCACAAAGATTATCTTCAGCATCTGCTTCAGAGAGTCAGCAGAGATTACCAGATGGCAGAGGGCAAAGGGGCAGGGCAGGCAGTGGCCGGTCTTAAACCCCGAATCGCTGCAATCGGCCAGCCTGGCGACCCCCCCAGACTCCCCAAAAAAAGGCACAGCCGGGACGCTCCGCCGGGCCTCGGTCGGAGCCTCGAGCGACCAGGTGTCTTTGTGTCCCTGCTTCATACTTGCGTATCAAACCCTCCGGAAATCGCCACGTATTGAATCTCGAGAAGCTCGACCACTTGATCCCCATATCTCGTCCTCACCTGCGACGTAGTCACTGTGCCTGCCACCCATATTGTTTGTAGAGCTCCTCGTACTCAGACATGGACAGCTCTGTGACACAATATGACACGATAATGCCATAATACTGGATCGATGGCCGCACTCTGACCCTGCATCCCTAAAGCGCCATTGTTAACAGAAATGGTGTAAACGGAAGTAGCATGAAAAACTGGCGTTTGCCAAACCGCAACACTTCAACGCCACTAGCCGACGGGTCAAAGCCAACAGCTGCTACGACGACCATAAAATCGCTAGCACGGCAGATGTAGCCAAGGAAAATGTCGAACCTAATAGAGGACATGATCACTGTCAGCAAAAGTAGTGAAACAGAAACTCACTCCTCAAGTTGGGTCACGTTATTCCCAAGCGCTGCGGACCATCGAACCAATCTGGGCTACTACTTCCACAATGTCTCGTACCCCGTGTCCTATCTTGATGGCAGTGTCGATGGCCGCATGCCACTGGTTATCAGTGGAGGGTTTGTGCATGACGTGTCCAGCCTGTGGCGGGTTGGTGGGGTCAAACCGACATCTCCACTCGACGCAGACCAAATACTCAAGAGCAACGCCTGAAGGGTTGTAAATAACGATTGGCGCGAAGCCATCGAAAAATGGAGAGTTTGAATCAAAAGTGACTGCGCCAGTGGTGTCAGCTCCAATCCGACAGAAATCGGAAAGTTTGCTCATGTTGTATGGAATTGCATCAATGCAAACTCCACGCAAAGCCAACTTACCTGCAGACAACAACCTCGGGGAGTTGTAACTCAAGAAATTGTTGGCAAACTAGGTTCCTGTGATGCTTGAACCAAAGTCAAACTCTGGTACCGTATGGAAACACCAGCATACACAATACCACAGGTAGTCTGCAACACATTCGGATTCATAACTTGGACTGAAAACGCTGCAGGTGTGAGTGTGGCGTTATCCAAGCCACTGGCAATCGTAAGAGGGTGCTTGGAAACGGCATTGGCGCTGGAGATAGCGCTGCCAATATTGGCATTGGACATAGAATAACTAATGAGCTGGCTCCATTCGCGTGCTTGTAACTGTCCCGTAGCAGCTGAGACCATCATCGGCCCGAAAATGTGCAAGGGATCAATACTAGACACCACGACAGTGGTGCGCACAACTGTATAGCCACCAACTGCCCTGGGTAAAGGCAGATGGGCTGGATCGAAGGCGTTGAAAGCACGGGTAGTGGACTTGCCTGTAGACCCAAAACCGACTCCCTGTCGAATCCCAACAAGCTGGTCAGATTTAGCTTTCTTGCGCGCTGCGTTGCGTTTGTCCTGTCGTTTGTACTGCTTGAGTTTGGCTGCGACATTGCCTCTCTTGAGTGACTTTCGCTGCTTGGTAGTCAAACGAACCATGCCGAATTGGCGTGAAATTTTTTTTTTTCCTAACAACCTCAGCGGAGCTGTAGCGCTAGGCCTAAGCCTTGCAAAGTCCTTGCCAACGTCGGCTAAAGTTTAGCGGGCCTCGCCTACGGCAGCGCCTACAGCACCACCGTCGCCCGTCGAAAACAAAATCGTGCGAGGGATGGACGTGCCATTCTGCAAGCGCCCTCGCATCACCCCACGCCAAGCAGCTCCTTTCACTGAGGTGGCTAGCTTTAAGCAAGGTGAGCGCCCTAGACAATCGGAGACCGCAATTACTACAAGCAACCCCGCCCTTGCAAGACACCCAAGCATGTCCGCCAGTACGGCTCCCCAGGAGCCGACGATGTAAGTCGGTTCTTCGTGGCCGGCTGGAGGGGCACTTGGCCGGAGATTTGGGCAACTGGCTCTGAACAGCCTCTAACACCGCAACCTGGAAGGTCAGAAGCTTCTCAACTCGCCCGTCAACCCAATCATTGACAACACGATCACAAGGACGCACCAACTGTGAGGCACGCACTGTACTCAAACTGTCGGCCGCCTGATTGGCATGAAAAGCCCACATCCGATCAGCTCCATACTTGAGTAGAAAAGCCTCCTCGGACATGTGTGCCTTGACTTTGTGCACGATGAGCCTACGATCAGCCGAGCAATCGGCAATGTCCTTCCAGAGGTCGGGATGGGTCATGATTGTCCCCTGGCGACGAGTTAACACTTTTCTGGCACCACGCACAACATACTGAGCATCAGAAGCGAACTCAACATCACCCGAAGTGGCCTGCAAGCACAACCGCAGGGCAGCTGCTTCTCCATAGGGTACCGTTTGGCTGTGGTTGTCAACGTTGGCAACCATGGTGCCAACACAGCGCCACTCAGTGCGTTCGGCATCCCATTGGACTGCAACAACAGCATAGCTCACCTTCCGCAGGCGACGGTCTTTAGTAAAAGGCCCACCGGAAGCATCGCCAGCGAACCTCAGGCCTTCAGTGGGAACAGGGCGCCTAGTGAAGACTCCCGTGCATTCAAGGCACAGTTGCGGAAGGCTCAACGTGGACGTCCAACCCGCAGGAACAAGACAAGCTCGCCAGAAACTAGCCTGTTTGCCAGGCTCCCGAAGGAAAGGCTCCCAGCTGGGGCTGAAGGGGGCATCAACAATGTCACGCACTGGCTTACAATCAAGAAGCCAATGATGCAAGCTCATGGTCGTTCCGCACAGGGGACATGTATCAAACAGCATCGACAGCTTGGCCAAGTGACCTTGCAAGATTAAGCTGATGCTGTTAGCGCTGCGCTTCTCGCCTTTGTTGAGGAGCTTCTTGACAAGTCGTTTTGGCACAGTCAAATCAACACCGTTCGCAGCACCTTCAAAGAGGGAGGACGCACTGACTTTGCGCCACTGTTCTTCAGCGATGGAATCGGCTAATGCCTGCCAAGTAAAACTAAGCGCAAAGGGGCAGGCGTAGTCAACTTGCCATTCTCGGCCACGCGGATCCAACCAACGATCAAATGCAACAGGGTTCCAACCGTGATCAAGCAGCAAAGCCTGGAAAGCAGCCAAGGGACCCTTCACGACCTGCCAACGATGCCTAGCCCTACTGAGCACACGCAAGCTCTGTCGCCAAACCGTTTCAAGGAAGCTTCTCGTGCAGAGTTTAGCATTTCCGGCAAGTCGCATCCAAAGCTGTAGCTGCTGTTTTGCCAAGTAAAAGAGGGGGTCTTGATCCCGCTCCCAGTGCAGCGACATGCCTATGTGGACGTTTCCAAGACCAACACGACTCCCAGTAACTTTCGCAGCAGTGCAACGAAGTCGGTGGACAGCACTGGGCGAGGTACCTAGGTGCTGTTGGCCCCAAATTTGGGCCGGGAACACGTTGGTGCGATACAACCGCTGGCGAGATCCACGCCCAAACAACCGCAATCGGAACAAGCGCTTGCCGGCTTTAGCCAGCCGTGACTTTTGGGCCGGTAGCCTGCGCTTCCGGGCTAGGGTGCAATCCCATCCGAGATCTTTCATCACGTCATAAACTTGCGGAGTCTCCTCTGGCAGTTTCCGGAGCAGCCGCCGTAATTCAGCACGGAGCTCTTTGCTGCTAACAACGAAACCACTTTTCTCAACAGACATGCTCAAGCCGAGGGGCTGCAAGCTGGCGACAAAGTCTCGATAGCAACACACCATGTGACGAGCAGCAGTTTTGCAACAACGGTTCGCGGTATCCAAACCAATGTCATCGACCCAAGTGGTTATTTCATGCGGACGTTGTCGCAGGGTCAGGTCACGAAGCATTTCCCAAAGATACATCTTAGCCATCGTGGTCGCATGCGGGCACCCAGCAATAATACCCCGACAAGGGTGCAGAGGGTCACTGCAAATTTCATCGGCAACCAGCACTCTCGGTGCGGCGTAAAAAAGGAGGCAGTGATGAAGTACCAACGGTGGGAACCCCAGGTCAAGAGCCTTAGAGGCTAAGACACTCAAGTCAATAGCATCATAAAAGTGCTGCAGATCAGATAAGAAAGTCGCCATGTGCATGCCTGCGACACCAAGGATTTCGGCTTTGAGCTGGCGCTTGGAAGCAGCATCGAAAACAGTGGATCCCGCAACAGCATGATCCCAAGTCGCTTCAACGCCTTTCTCTTTTTGCCAGCGCTGCACAAGGTAACGACGCATCTTGCACCAAGCGCGAAAGAAGATCGACAGCAATCCTATCGGTCTTTCAGCCTTCAGGGTCTTGGGCAGGCAAGCCACAAGCACGCAGAGCATTTGTTGGGGCCACTCACCTGTATGCTCAATCCGACCATACAGCCATGCCAATGCCGAAAACGCCTCAATGGGTAAAGACTGCAAATCTTCGAAATGGAAGCCCTCAAGGCCAGGACGCTTCCTGGCCATGTCATGAAAAGTAATGCTGATCTGCCGACTGGACAAGGGTTTCAACTGGGCAGCCTGCTCACTCGCTAACTTTTTGAGGTGCTCGAGCTGCTCCTTTGGGAGGTGGTCCCCTTGTCTTTCTCCCCAAAGGTCAGCCCAGTACTTGCGCCTAGCGGGAGCCTGGTCCGTGAGAGGCAGCCGCTCGTAAGGCCGCAGGGGCACCTGGTCTGACTTCTTCAGATAGCGGTGAGCCTCCTTGGCACTCCCAAGCACAGCCCGAGTAGCCCAATTGCGTATGGACTCACGCTCATCCTTCAAGGACTTTTGTTGCGCAGCCTTGGCAATAATTTCAATTTGCTTATGCGCGTCATGTCGGAGCTGCGGGCTTGCAGAAGGCCAATTCGACACAACCGCTTGGAGACTGCTAGCGGGAAAACGACCTTCATGCGGCAACCAATGCACGGTGATCAAGGGCGTCATGCCAACAAGCCGATCAAACACCTCCGCAGCCTGGCCAGTCCACCGGTCTTTAGCAAGGGCGGGATAACCGCACCATCTAGCAAGGATCATCCAAAACCCCACGATGCTATCTTTCCAAACCTGGCCTTTGGTCGCAACGCTCACCTTGGGCTTCTGCGTGAAATTCAGAATGCACCCTCTGCCCGTCTGTGCAGGCTCAATTTGGGTGGCTTGCAGGTAACTCTCCGCCTGCTTGGCCCATGAAGCGAATTCGCGACTAAGCTCGCAAGAGCTGCACGAAGGTTGGTTCACTCCAGGCAACCACTCCAAATCCACTTCTCGCTCAGCATAAGCTGACCACGGAAGGGTTGGTCCTTGGCATTGTACAATGGGCTTGTACCTAGTTAAAGCTGGGAGCAACTGCTGCCCAAACTCCATGGAAGCACTCACCTGCAGCAGGAAATGTGGTGACCACGGCACTTCCTTGTCGGCCTCGATCCTACAAGACCCATGCAGTCTGTTGTCAAGGATGGCGAAATCAATCTCACCACCACCTAGAAGAGTAGGACCTCCAGTCATGAGCAGCTCTCCCTGCAGAAGCCTAGGAAGTCCAAGGCTAACAACATCCTCCGGCGTGGCGTTCCAATCGCCAATGGCAATCCAAGCACAACTCAATGCACGCACAGCGGCCATGAGCTCATGCAGAACATCACTGTTGGGCGGGTGATACAGCGGGGTGTCGACTTTCAAGTACACCACGAAAATGGCAAGGTCATGCCCGTGCAGTCGCAGAAATACCTGTGTCCAGCCCGCCCCCTGCACCTGACAGCTCAAGCCTCCGGTATGGTCCAGATGGCGCCGCACCAGGATGGCCGTGCCACCGCTAGTGCCGCCTTTACTGGTGTCCATGGCCGCCTGCCCATGCAGCGTCCAACCACTTTGGTGGAAATCAGCCCTGAGTCTCTCAAGACTGGGAGGCCGCAAATGGTGTTCCGCAACCATCTGGACTTTGACCCTTTCGTCAGCCAGTTTGAAATACTGCACAGCTTTACTGCTGAGACTGGTGACATTGGCAAACCAAATACTCCAAGTGTCAGTTCCAACTGCTTCTGCAGACTGGGACTGGCTTGCTACGAGTGGTCGAGGGCCCGTCCGATGCCCCAGACGCCCAGACCTCCTGGTGCTGTGACAGGCCGCAAGAAGTCGGCTCAAGTTTTCTGGACTGGGTTGGAGGAGCAACCTCATGCACCGGGATTGCACGTCAGGCCTAGAAGGGGCGCCCAGCAGCCCCCGACCCAGTTGCCAAGCCAAGCTGAACTGGGTCCAAAATTGTGCGGTGTTTGGTCGCTCCAGGGGCCTGCTACCCCAATCGGATACCGCCCAAAGGCGCATCATAGTCGTCCGGGTCCGAGAAGTCCATTCGACGCTTCTTCCTGTGCAAGTCCGCCTGGGCGCACCGCCGAAGAAGCGTCTCCAAGAGCTGCTTCTGATCCTCCGTTTGAAGAGCCCCCTGCAGCTCCTTAACCTGATCCTGAAGTTCGGCATCAACAACCATGTCATCCGGTTCCCCTGGCCTGTGCCCGTATGGCTCGAGCTGCCTCGCAACAATCTGCTCGGAATATTGTTTGGTGAGCTCATCCATTTTCTCCTGCGCGTTAACCAAGTCCTCCTGGATTTTCCGCAACTGGGCTTCATGCTTTTCCAACTGCACCCTAGCCTGGTTAACACGTTGCTCTCCTTGGAGTTTCTTCTGACCGAGATCCCGCAGTACACCGGCTTGGGCTTTGAAGGCTTTTGCCAACACTGCATCGGGGTCGTCGGGCTGGGCTGTGTCCTGGCCGGCCGCAGGCCGAAGCATCTGCTGGAGGGGCTCAACGGCTCTTTGGAGTTCATCAGCCTTGTCCCCTCCCACTTTGCAGACTGCATCCAAGACTTCAAGCAACAAGGTTCGATAGGTGTCAGGGAGTTGTGACTGGCAGTCCTCCCCACGTGATGCGGCATCCTGGCCCTTGAACCGTGGTTTTGTCCCTGGCTGCTCAGACCAAGTGGCATCGTGCTGCCTGCGGTGCGGCTGGGGCGTCCATCCCCATGCATTGTATGCAGCTTTTCTTGTGACTTGCCGTGCACCTCGCCCCGCCCAACTGTGACGCCCTCCCATGAAGGGCTGTCCACACTGACACACTGGATGGGTTGGAAGGCGATCAGTGAACAACCAAGAATTACAAGCCGCACACACCACATAGCTACGCTGGGCCATTGGCCCTTTGACACCTATACCCTGTCTTGCTAGATTCGGGCGCTTGAGCTGCTCACAGGGGCCTTGAATTGGCGTGAAACGTAGGACAAGGCAAACGAACAAAGTGAAACGGGTCGCTTTAAACTCGACGCTCCCCAGGGGTTCTGATGGTACGTTGCGTCAAGGGTTCTGACGGCCTGTTGCGTCCCAAGACTCTAGCCAACGAAGATGATGCCCAACTCTAACCAACAAAGGTGATGCCCCAAGAACTCCCAGAGAAAGGACGTCTGAAGAAAGAACCCCTCCGCATGGGGCAACAGTGCAATACTCCTAAAGGAAAGGAGACTCCCTCCCGCGCCATTGGCTCAGGACCCGCTAACCAACCATACGCCCTCACGAACGCATGACCAGTGCCGACGGGGTGTAGGGTTTAGGGTTTTAGGATTTCGGCGGTCACAAGGGTTTAGGGTTATACTTACAAAAAAAGGGATCCTTAGGGGTTCCACATAGGCTAGGGGCCTAAACAATAACCAATACTGTTCTTGGGGATTCCTCATTATAGTTAAGGGGTCTATCAGGGATCTATAGTAGGGTTCTATGGTATAGGGGGCCTATAGTACTTACCAATAATATTTTGGAGCCTCCTTACTATAATGATAGTGTAGTGGGCCCCAAAACCCTGTTCTAATTAGTAAGGCCCCTATAGTATATTCGTTTCACGCAGACCCACGCATTGAAGCACAGCCGCCATCACCAAGCCCAAGGTCATTCGTTGGCAAAACGAATCCACACTGGTAAGGCTAAGTTAGCGAATTTTACCTTGTAGTCCTATGGACGGGGGCCTAAAGCACAAACAATGGCATTGCAGCGTAAATTTGCATCTGTCCTCACAATCCCGAAACCCTAACCCCGAAGGCTATGGGTTCCATGCTCAAGCCTTGAATCACGAACAGTTAGATACTTCCTGTATAGACACCGAAATCCGCACATCCGTGAAATCCCCAAAACCCAACTGACCTTTCAAAAGTGAGCACAACGACCACCCCCTTACCATTTGCCGAGGTCCCTAGATCTAGAGAAGGTCAAAGAAAGCCCAGGCAGCTTAAAAGTTGCAGGTGAACATCCCCAACTCAGCAACAAACCCCTTAAGACAACCCTGAAAACAAACCCCTGAACTGGGATACCGCACTGCTCAACAAAACGCCAGAGAAGAACGGCACCATCCCACAACCCTTCAACAAATGCGTAGTCCCTGAAACCTAAATCCCTTTTGCTACTGGACTCACGTCTACCCAGACGACGACCGGCAACCACCCCTAAACCCCCAAAACCCTAAACCCCGAACTCTTAAAACCCTAAAACCCGATAGATCTCTTAAAGGAACCCTTAAAGGAATTCTCAAGGATCCCGTGCACAGGACCCCTTAAAGGAACCATCGAGGATCCCTGTTCCCAGAGACTCCAATATCCCTTGATTGAGGAATATACCTTAAATCATATTAAAGACCCTACTATAATTTAAGGTATACCTGTAGCCGGAAAGACCTACCTTTTTAGGGTTCCATGCTATGGTGCCTTTATAAAGTTCCTCAAAAAGGTAGGTTCTTTCCGGCTACAGGTTTTCCTTCATTAAGGGACATTTTCAATCCCCTAAACCCCAAAGATCCCTTAAAGGAGCCCTAGGAATTCCTTAATTAAGGGATCCCTGGAGTCTCTGAGTTAAAGGACGGAAGCTACAATCACCCCTAAACCCCTAAACCCTAAGCCTTTAAACCCTATAGATCCCTTAAAGGATCCCTTAAACGAACCCTTAAGGATCGCTTTTCAAGGACCCTGGAAGCCTCAGGGCGGCTACGCAGGTTTTCAGCCAGTCGCTGGGCGAGGCGGCCCTGGGTCTGCGAGCAAAGCGAGCGGCTTCAATATCTCTCTCAAGGAATACCTAAGGCTCCTTTAAAGGATCTTAAGGAAAATACTTAAAGGCTCCTTAAAAGGGATCCTAAGGGAATACTTCAAGGCTACTTAAAAGGGATCCTAAGGGAATACCTAAGGCTCCTTTAAAGGATCCTAAGGGGATACCTAAGGCTCCTTTAAAGGATCCTAAGGGGATACCTAAGGCTCCTTAAAAGGGATCCTAAGGGAATACCTAAGGCTCCTTTAAAGGATCCTAAGGGAATACCTAAAGCTCCTTTAAAGGATCTTAAGGGAATACTTAAGGCTCCGTTAAAGGGATTTTAAGGGAATACCTAAGGCTCCTTTAAGGGATCCTAAGGGAATACCTCGCCTCCCGCCTGGCTAGTACGAACCTACGATGCAGGGGCAGATGCATGGCAAAACATCAACATCCCTATATAGACCCTAAACACTTAACCCTAAACTCTAAACTCTAATCCCTAAACTCTAAACCCGAAACTCTAAATCCTAATCTCTAAACCCTAAAAACTTAACCCTAAACAGCGAACGGGGGCCGAGGCTTTGGGGCTGGGCGTGAAAAAGGCGCTCCTTGAGAGGCTTAGGGCATTTTTTGCTTCAGGTAGGGTTTAGGGTGAGGGTTTAAAGAGTTTGAATTTGAGTATGAGGATTTTTGGGGGATGTAGAATGCGCTTAACAATATTATTATAGAGGCTATGAGAATAAGGATTCTACTACAAGTATTCGGCAATAGGGCGCCCTATCGAGTCTCCATCATTTTCTCACGCTCCCACGTTTAACAAGTTTGTCATATGTGTTTCGAACCCCCCTGAACAGCAATACAGAAGGCACAAACTTCTGGCAATCATACCGAATCCGACGCACCGAAACATAAGATACATAATCACCTCGACAACAAATATTACAGAACGCGAACCATGCAATGCATGATGGGGTGTTCCAGCATGTGTTCACCAGGGTCCGCTGGTTAGAGGAATACATACCTCAAGCCCAATAAACCTTAAACCCTTTTTCAGCACGGGCTGAGGTGCCGGCCAGCAAACCCTAAACCCTTGACCCTAACACCCTAAACCCTAACACCCAAGTCTTAAATCCTTGCAAGAGGCGAAGGCCTCTCGGCCCAAGGCCGGCGTGCAGTGAACTCGAAGCATGGCATGGCTTCCCTCTCTCTGCCTTTCTTACATTTAGGGCTAGGGTTTACCCTCATAGAAATCTTATCGAAGACTTCAAGGGGTCTATACAGGGTTTGTCACGCAGGGTTTCTTGGGTTTTAGTGGAGGCTTGCAGAGGTTTCAAAGCTTTTCGAGCTTAGCGTTTCGGCGTTTATGCTGGCTTGCAATTACACTATTTGGGTTCAGCAGGAACACATCGTCCTAGCCCCTTGGTTGAGAGTCCAGGGCAGGTGACGGATGCAAAGCACAAATGTCAGAAATGCTATCGTCTTTCACGAAGATTCAAAGATCAGCGTGTAAGCCAGTGTAAGCTCGAAGTCTCATGCAGTAAACTCGACAGAAGCGCAGCTGCGCCGAGGCATTTTCTCAGCGCTTCCGATAGGTGCAGGCCCCCAGCAGCGCACCTGACCAGGACAGCGAAACTCGTGCGCGTAATACTTTGTACGTGAACGTGTGTCAGATTGCCATAAGCTACTTAGTCTGTTCCTGTGACCCATAGGCGTGATTGCTCGAGCTGAACACCGACATCTTGAGTAGCAGCCGCCCCTCTTGTGGTGAATGGGCGTGATTGGCCGACCTGAATGCCATAAGCATCAGCAGCCCCTCTTGAGGCCCAACGGGTGCGACTGCCCAACATGAGTGCCGATATCTTGTGCAGTAGTGGCCCCTCTTGTGGCCAATAGGTGCGATTGCCCGACCTAAATGGCGGCATCATTAGCATCAGCAGCCCCTCTTGTGGCAAAAAGCTGCGATTGCACAGCATGAGTGCCGATATCATGAGCATCAGCAACCCGTCTTTCAGCCAAGGGATCAGACTCCCCGACCTGAACGCCGACATCATCACCATCAGCAGCCCCTGTTGAGGGCCAATGGGTGTGAGCATCAGCAGCCCCTCTTGCAGCCAATGGATCACACTGCCCGACCTGAACGCCGACATCATCAGCATCAGCAGCCCCTCTTGTGGCAAAAAAATGCGATTGCCCAACATGAGTGCCGATATCTTGTTCATCAGTATCCCGTCTTGTGGCTTAATTATCAATGGGTGAGATTGCCCGACCTGAATGGCGACTGAATGAACATCAGCAGCCCCTCTTGCAGCACAAAGCTGCGATTTCCCGACCTGAGCGTCAACCTCCTCAGCTTCAGCAGCCCCTCTTGCAGCCAATGGACCTGAACGCCGACATCATGAGGATCAGCAGCCCCTCTTGACGGCCAATGGGCCAATGGGTGTGGTTGCCCGAGCCGAGCGCCGACATCATGAGCATAGCAACCCCTCTTGAAAGCCAATGGGTGATTGCCCGACCTGAATGCCGACATCATGAGCATCAGCAGCCCCTCTTGGGGTGGCATTGCCCGACATGAGTGCCGACATCATGCGCATCAGCCCGACCTGATCGCCGACATCATGAGCATCAGCAGCCCCTTTTGAAGGCCAATGGATCAAACTGCCCGACATGAGTGCCGACATCATGCGCATCAGTGGCCCGTCTTGTTGCCAATGGACCAGACTGCCCGACCGGAACGCCGACGTCACGCGTATCAGCAGCCCCTCTTGAAGGCCCATGGGTGTGATTGCCCAACATGAGTGCCGACATCATGCGCATCAGCTCTTGCTGTCAATGGGTGTCATTGCCCGACTTGAACGCCGACATCATGAGCGTCAGCAGCCACTCTTGAAGGCCCGTGGGTGTGATTGCCCATGATTGCCCGACATCATGCGCATCAGTGGCCCCATGGGTGTGATTGCCCGACCTGAACACCGACATCATGAGCATCAGCAGCCCCTCTTGAAGGCCCATGGGTGTGATTGCCCGACCTGATTGCCGACATCATGCGCATCAGGAGCCCCTCTTGCTGTCAAGGGGTGTGATTGCCTGACCTGAACGCCGACATCATGAGCATCAGCACCCACTCTTGAAGGCCGATGGGCGCGATTGCCCTACCTGAACGCCGACATCATGAGCATCAGCAGCCCCTCGTGAAGGCTCATGGGTGTGATTGCCCGACATGAGTGCCGACATCATGCGCATCAGTACCCCCAATGGGTGTGACTGCCTGACCTAAACGCCGACATCATGAGCATCAGCAGCCCCTCTTGAAGGCCAATGGGTGTGATTGCCCGACCTGATTGCCGACATCATGCGCATCAGCAGCCCCTCTTGCTGTCAATGGGTGTCCTTGCCCGACTTGAACGCCGACATCATGAGCGTCAGCAGCCACGGTTGAAGGCCCATGGGTGTGATTGCCCGACCTGATTGCCGACATCATGCGCATCAGTACCCCCAATGGGTGTGACTGCCCGACCAACGCCGACATCATGAGCATCAGCAGCCCCTCTTGAAGGCCACTGGGTGTGATTGCCCGACCTGATTGCCGACATCATGTGCATCAGAAGCCCCTCTTGCTGTCAACGGGTGTGTTTGCCCGACCTGAGCGCCGACATCATGAGCATCAGCAGCCCCTCTTGAAGGCCAATGGAGCAAACTGCCCGACATGAGTGCCAACATCATGCGCATCAGCAGCCCCTCTTGGCCAATGGGTGTGATTGCCCGACATGACTGCCGACATCAACCTCTCGTTGCCAATGGGTGTGATTGCCCGACCTGCACGCCGACATCATGAGCATCAGCAGCCACTCTTGAAGGCCCATGGGCTGTGATTGCCCGACCTGATTGCCGACATCATGCGCATCAGCAGCCCCTCTTGCAGCCAATGGGTGTGTTTGCTTGACATGAGTGCCGACATCATTGGCATCAGTAGCCCCAATGGGTGTGCTTGCCCGACCTGAACGCGACATCATGAGCGTCAGCAGCCCCTGTTGAAAGCCAATGGGTGTGATTGCCTGAAGTGAGTGCCGACATCATGACCATCAGCAGCCCCTCTTGTCGGCCAATGGGTGTGATTGCCCGACCTGAACCCGTCTTCATGAGCATCAGCAAACCCTCTTGACTCGCGGCCAATGGATCAGACCTGACTCCGACATCATGCCTAAATTCGGGCACCTTTGGGAGATATTGAATCTTCTTAATACCCTGCAGAGTTTTCTTCGGATACCCAGCCACGGCCCACAGTTGGACCCAGTCCCCAAATCCACTGCCCAATGTTAGCTCATACGCTTGCAGGCGCGAGTGCACAAGTTTTGGCAAGACTTTCAGCATCCGTGCAAAGCTGTGTCAAATCTGTACAGGGTTTTCCGCGCATGCACGGTGCACGGCTCGCGCGGCTCTTCAGCCTACTACGGCGACTATCCGCGGCCCTTCAAGATTGTGTCAAATCTGCACCCACTTAGAGGACCAGGGGACTTAGTTAGTCGGTTATAAGTTGGGTTATAATATTGGGGTACATTTAGGGTACTTATAATTATAACTCTACTTATAACCTACTTACTAAGTCCCCTGGGCCCTTAAGCAAACTCTGAGAGTGCAGGGCCGGCGCGGCTCTTCAACCTAATACGGCGACTGTCCACGACCGGTCAGAATTTCTTGAGACTGTCCCGCTCCTTTGGCGAAACGTGGAGCTCGAAAAAAAGGGTCCCCTTTATGCTGCAGGGTACATCTCTCATACCTCAGGGGTCCAGAAAGAGAGCTAGAGCGCCGCAGCCCTTACACCAGTGAGCTCATCAGCAGCGTAGCCATTGGACAGCATCTTCTCGTATACGTCGAAGAACTCCGCCAGCCAGGAAGTCTGGTTGTTTGCAAACTCTTCAACAACATCTGCCAAAACGAAGTATGCGTCGCCACAGTCCACGGATCCCTTCCATTTCCCGTTCCACCGTCCACAGCCTTGCGGCACCCCGTCATCGTTTTGAAAAAGCTTTCTGTGCATGCTGAGGTCGCTGGGCAGCATAGTTTCATGAATGCCTTCATCATCGAACTCATGCACGCATTGAGGGTTGCAGAAATGGCCCTCCTTCAGGTTTGTGCAGCAGAAAGTGTGGTTCATGACAGGCCTACCGAAACGAGGCACTGACCACTTGTCCCACCAGGCATGGCCAGGAGGGGCATCGCAAGGAGTGCAGGCGACCTTCTTTTTGACTACTTGGAATGGGCCACCATTGGGCAGTTCACGCCACTCCTCGGCAGCCCATACTCCAGGAGGATGCTCGCCATTGATGTCTTTGTAGTTGAGCCTCTGGCCGTTGACGACTATGCCAGTCTGGGACCAGTCACGCTTCAGTGTAAGGAGCCGGTAGTAGCCATTGTTGAAGATCTTGTGGGAGAATTTCCAGTTATACTTGAAGCCGGAAACTTCTACGTGAAAAGTTCCTATGGTGTGGGCACCCATGATTGCTACGACTTCTCGTCTGTTGAAACCAAAGTTGTTCTTGAAGTATGCCAAGGTCTTCCAGCCGTCCGCATGTGGATCTGGGTGAGCTTCACGCTTGTTCGTCATGTAGGACCTCCTCTCGATTCCTTGCAAAGCAGGCTCGAAGGCCTCTTCAAAAGGATGCCCGGAACAATCTCGGCGGCCTGTCTTGAAGATGATTTTCCGGGGCGCTGCGACCTTGCAATCTGATTGGCCCCAGCGGGGATGGTATTGACCCTCAGCACCCCTGCTTGGAGCGTCACAAACCTTGTTGTTCAGCTCCATGGCCACCTGCACGGCCACAGTACCTGCGAGGGCCCACAGATCTGCCCGAGACTTATTGGTACTTTTCAAGGAGTGATCGAGGACAGGAGCGCCGCTCGGGTAGTCTGTTCTGGTGTAGATGTGCTCGAGCGCCTCAGCGACAACGTAAAGTCCGTTGTTGTGGCCGTCGTCAGCCAGCTCCGAGCGACGACCGACTCCCTGCCAATCCAGACAGCCATCGCAGCCCCCAGTACCATCTGTATACTTCATGCAGTCATGGAAAACAAGACGCACGACCTTGGCAGGATTCGGCTCATAGCGATTCGCCTTTTCGACCTGGATGTTCGCCTCTGAGATGGCTTTACTGGGATTTTTCATCATCCTCCGAAGTTTCCTCTTCACCGTCGCGATTTCCTGAGCTGTCCAGGCAGAGCCTGGAAGTGAGGCCACTTCTCTTGCTCTTTCCGTTTCGGAAGCCTGGCTATCCTGGTGGAAATCCATGGCCTTGCCTGCCTCCCGCGTCTGGATCAGAGTCGTGCCATCTGTGACGCCAAGGTTGCAAGCACTGCCGTCTCCCATGCTGCACGCTGTGGCAGGTGTAACAAGAGGAGCACACAGCATTGAGAAGGCCAGCACTGCGTGGGTCATAGTCATTGCAGCGTACCAATGCTACTCTGTCAAACGGCTGTAGGTGATTTGAGCTAGCGGCTTGGAGGTGAACGCGAACGCGCCGGAAAGTGCAAAGCTGATGAACAAAACCCTAAACCCCTAAACACCTTTTTTGCGCACTCGTTTCTACTATACATCCCAAAAGCCTGAACCCTGGGATCTGCGCCCAAAGAAAGGGCTAAGGCCTCTCGGCCCAAGGCCGGCGTGCAGTGAACTCGAAGCATGGCATGGCTTCCCTCTCTCTGCTGTTCTACGTTTTTTTGACACTCACACTCGGACAAGCCTGAAGGTTTACCCTCATAGAAACTGTATAGAAGCCATAAAGGGTCACTTAACTTAATGTCTATGCAAGGTTTGTCACTCACGGTTTCTTGGGTTTTAAAAAGGCTCGCAGAGGTTTCAAGGCTTTTCGAGCTTAGGGTTTGAGGTTTTTGCTGGCTTGCAGTTCACGATTTGGGTTCAGCAGGAACACATCGTCCTAGCGCCTTGATTGAGAGTCCAGGGCAGGCTGAGGGCAGGTGACGGATCCAAAGCTTTGGACATTGTGGGGTTTAAGCTGCACACATGTCAGAAATGCTATCGTCTTTCACGACGATTCAAAGATCAGGGTGTAAGCCAGTGTAAGCTCGAAGTCTCATTGATGAAGTAAACTAGACAGAAGCGTAGCTGCTCCCAGGCATTTTTTCAGCGCTTCCGATAGGTGCAGGCCCCCAAAAGCGCACCTGACCAGGACAGCGACACTCGTGCTTGTAATACTTTGCACGTGGATGCATGTCGGACTGCCATAAGCTACTTAGTCTGCTCCTCTGGCCAATAGGCTTGGTTGCTCGAGCTGGACACCGACATCTGGAGTTCCGGCCGCCCCTCTTGTGGTGAATGGGTGTGATTGCCCCACCTCAATCCCGACATCATGAGCATCAGCAGCCCCTGTTGTGGCCAAAAGCTGCGATTGCCCGAACTGAGTGGCGACATCATAAGCACCAGCAGCCCCTCTTGCAGCCAATGGATCCTGAAGGCGGATGTCATGAGCATCAGCAGACCATCTTGTCAACTTCTGGCCATGGAACAATCTGCGTGAATTGAATGCCGACATCATCACCATCGGCCGCCCTTCTTGGAGGCCAATGGGTGCGATTGCCAATCCTGAACGCCGACATCATGAGCATTAGCAGCCCTTGTTGAGGGCTAACGAATCTGATTGCCCCACCTGAACGTCGACATAGAGCATCAGCAGCCCCTCCTGTCGCCAATGGTTGTGATCGTACGGCCTGAACGCCGACATCATGGGAAGCAGCTGCCCCACTTGATGGGTCTGATTGCCCGACCTGAACGTCGACATCTTGAGCGTCAGCAGCCCTTCTTGCAGCCAATGGATCAAACTGCCCGACCTGAACGCCGGCATCATGAGCATCAGCAGCCCTCAACGCCGACATCATGAGCATTGTCAGCAGCCCCTGTTGTGCCCAATGGCTGCGAAAGCCCCACCTGAAGGCGGACGTCATGAGCATCAGCAGACCATCTTGTCAACTTCTGGCCATGGAACAAACTGCCCGAATTGAATGCCGACATCATCACCATCGGCCGCCCTTCCCTGAATGCCGACATCATGAGCATTAGCAGCCCTTGTTGAGGGCTAATGAATTTGATTGCCCCACCTGAACGTCTACATAGAGCATCAGCTGCCCCTCCTGTCGCCAATGGTTGTGATCGTACAGCCTGAAAGCCGACATCATGGGAAGCAGCTGCCCCACTTGATGGGTCTGATTGCCCGACCTGAACGTCGACATCTTGAGCGTCAGCAGCCCTTCTTGCAGCCAATGGATCAAACTGCCCGACCTGAAGGCGGATGTCATGAGCATCAGCAGACCCTCTTGTCAACTTCTGGCCATGGAACAAACTGCCCGAATTGAATGCCGACATCATCACCATCGGCCGCCCTTCTTGGAGGCCAATGGGTGCGATTGCCAATCCTGAACGCCGACATCATGAGCATTAGCAGCCCTTGTTGAGGGCTAATGAATTTGATTGCCCCACCTGAACGTCGACATAGAGCATCAGCAGCCCCTCCTGTCGCCAATGGTTGTGATCGTACTGCCTGAACGCCGACATCATGGGAAGCAGCTGCCCCACTTGATGGGTCTGATTGCCCGACCTGAACGTCGACACCTTGAGCGTCAGCAGCCCTTCTTGCAGCCATTGGATCAGACTGCCCGACCTGAACGCCGACATCGTGAGCGCCAGCCGCCCGTTTGGTGGCTAATCGCTGCGATCGCCAATCCTGGACGCCGACATCATGCGCATCAGTAGCCCCTCTTGCTGTCAAGGGGTGTGATTGCCTGACCTGAACGCCGACATCATGAGCATCAGCAGCCCCTGCTTACTCCTTAAGGGCTTAAGGGCCAATGGGTATGATAGATAGTGTGTTTGGCCGACCCAAATGGGCCGATGGTTGTGGTTTCCATTCCTGCATATGGGCATTATGAGCATCAGCGGCCCCTCTTGTGGCGAATGCATGCGCTTGCCAGTCCTGAACATCGACATCATAAGCATGAGCAGCCCCAGTTGCGGGCAGCGCATGTGGTTGTTCGACCTGAAGGCCGACATCATGAGTATCATCAGCTCCTGTTGTGGACAATGTCGCCAGAAGCCCCTCTTGCGATCAATGGCTATGATAAGCCGAACTGAACCTCGACACCATGAGCATCAGCAGCCACTCTTGTGGCCAAGGCGTGTGATTGGCCGACCTGAACACCGACTTCCTGAGCATCAGCAGCGCCTCTTGTGGTCAGTCAGTGGGTGTGATTGTTCGACCGGAACGCCGACATGACATCGGTACGGTGGTGACATTGCAGGCTGTAAGCACTCAACTGGCCCTGGAGACTATACGTAATTATACTCAACACAGTGTGGCCACGGCTTCTGTCAGTCACCTGGACCAGTGAAGCCTCCCGCCCCTTTTGCTGCAGGCTTGCTTGCAAGGACGCCTGGTAGTTTGCCGCTCTTCCGCCCCTAAACCCGGATCTGGGAATCAAGCACCTCCGTCCACATCCTTCTTGCGCTTCTTGCCGACCTTCTTGCGTGAAGATCCCGCCGTGGGCTCCTGCTCAAAGTAACTGTCGATATGCACCACCCACTTGCTTCTTGCCACGCTTTGTATAAGATGCGCGACACCCGATACAGTGTACCAACCCTAAACTGCCCGAAACACCTACAAAAAACCGAAGCCCTAAACAGCCCTAAACCCTGAAATCGAAACTCTCAAGGATACCTTCATTCAGAAAACTCAGCAGCCTAAACAGAAGCAAGTCCCAGATCCTCTCAACAAGGGCTTTGGGCTTAGGGGTCTACTTGGAGGGTCGGGGGACTTAGTAACTTGTTGTTTTAAGGACTTATAAGTACCATAACCCCCAATTAGGGTCCCTTTTAGAGTACTTATAAGTCTACTTACTAGTCAGACCGTCAGAGGCTACAGGGTCTCTGATCCCCAAGACTTCGTAATCTTCATACGGGAGTTTCCGAAAAAAAAAATCCAACCCTCTCCGACGCCCGCACACGGCAGGTCAGGGCACTAGCAGTTTCCGAAAATTGGGGGCACCTTATTTTGGGGTCCTTATAATAAGGATCCTATTATTTAGGGTATTATATTAAGGTCCCCCAATTTTTGGAATCTCCCATACGGGAATACTGTTCCTCAGGACTTCTTGCTCTGGTTAAGACTTTAGAAACATGCCCTGAAACCACATCTAATCATTGGGGTTTGGGGTTCAGGGACTGATCCCAAACTCTACACCCTAGGAAGCCCCAAGCCGCGATCCACACCAAATCCTGGACCCTAAACCGTCATGTGTAATTGTCGCACCCTAAAACCCTCATCCCCTAAATCCGATGCCCGAAGCGCTGTAGAGCAAGGCCCAAAACGCCGCAAAAATTCTGGGTCCACTGAAAACCGCAGCTCCCTGGAGAGCCTCGCTCTTGCTGCGCTTGAAGCGCAGCTCCACGAAGAAGCCTGGAGTTCAGACTTTGCACGGCTTAGCAGGGTGTAAGGTAAGGTGTGGGGTTTTAGGGTGTGGTTTGGGGCATGGTGTAGGGCTTAAGGTACGGCAGCAACAGCAGCAGCAGGAGTAGGAGTAGGAGTAGGAGTAGGAGTAGGAGTAGGAGTAGGAGTAGGAGTAGGAGTGGGAGTAGAAGGAGGACGAGGAGGAGTAGGAGCAGCATCAGCAGCAGTAGCAGTAGCAGCAGCAGGAGTAGTAGTAGTAGTAGTAGTAGTAGTAGTAGTAGTAGTAGTAGTAGCAGTAGCAAGTTGTAGTATCAGTGCAGCATTGGTCAGAATAGCTACAGGGTGACAAGACAACCCAGCCAAGCCACTCCCAGGAGTCACGAAGAGGCGCTGGAAGCCCACTGCCTCTATCGTCCTCATATGCAAAAAAACAAAAAAACAACACACAGGGCAAAGGCTGGGTAGAAATTCCAGGGAACCCGAAAGGGGACCGCCGTCATGGGTTTATGGCCATGAATCGCGTCTATTCCCACACGATGTGGGGGACTTGCTTAGCTGCGTTCGGTCCCAGAGCTGCATGCTTTCGAACTTACTCCACCCTAAGCACTGTGACATGCAAGACTTACAAAGTCTTCGCAAATCCAAAACGAGGTGTCAAAGCCGGCATCTCACCATCACAGACTTAAAGCCCACTTGTAGCGAACATGGCTTGCAAGCTGCACAGTATTCTGCTTTCGCAGCCCCACTCCTGACGACAGCTTGCACATCGGCGAATCTGGACTCCACCTCCACAATGTGGCAGAGACCTTTCGGGTTATGTAGCGTCTGAGCTTACACACAGGAGTGCTTGCATGGTGGACATGACTCCCCAGCTTCAACCGTAGGCCCTAGGCACGACGGTGCTGGGGAGGTCTCTAGCTGCAAACAAACACCTCAGGATCTACCTGCCCCAGCATTATTTATACACGTGCCTTATATATGTTCGTATGTTTCTATATGGCAGCCTAGGATTTGGTTTAAGGCGTTGGTGGAACACCCGCAAGCTTGCCTGAGACCTGAAACTCACGTATCCTGCCAAGCACACTGCCGAGCACACACTGGCGGACAGAAAAAGCCTGGAACTCGAATCCTAACCTCTAAAACATAAGCCCGCATATCAAAAGCTCCAAATCAGCAAACCCCGAAGCCCAGATAAGACACCTAAACTTCCCTTCTCCCACAAGCCCAGCCAGTCTCGATTTCGAAGCCGGCAGACCTCCCGGCTTCAAACAGCGGTGTGCCTGCCGAGACAAGAAGTTCACCAATTATGTAACTGAGGGGCTGAATACCCTGGCTCACAAAAGGTAGGGTGTAGGGTGGAATTGTTGTAGGATTATATAAGCCCCAAAAGGTTAAAGGTCACCTGCTCAGCTACTAAGCCAAAAAGGACAATGTCTGGGTTGGGGATTTCGGATGATAGAAGATTGCTTCTTTGCCACCACTGCTACTGCTACTACAACCACCACCACACATGTTGAAAGCTTTTCGAGCTGTTGACTCTTTCAACCAATGCGGATTCGGAAGTCCAAGGCTATGGTATGTGGCTGGTTGTCAAAATTAAGGTCCCTTTTTGGGTACCCTAAATAATAGGTGCCGTATCATAATAGGGACCCCAACAGGGACCATAATTTTGACAACCACCCATGTGGCTCAGGCAAAGCACAACACATCAGATCGCTACAGGTCCTACTCGACTGCCTGACCTCTTCCACGAACATGACATTATAGGGTAGGGGTCCCCATGAAGGGTCCCTCCTTTTCCCCTTTGAACAGCGCATCAGAAGGCTACTGAGTCCTACTCGACTGCCTGGCCTCTTCCACGAACTTGATCCAATCTGTGCCCATCCTATACTGAACTTAGAACCCTAGCACAAATTATCATTTTAGCTGTTTCTTAGGGATTAGAAGAACAAAAAATTAAAAATCCTTTCTAAGTGCCCCTAAGCATCAGTGCCAGGCAAAAGATGGCCACGTCCAGCGACGCTCTGGACAGCGGCACGTGAGCCAGGTTGCAGGCTGTAACCCTGCCACGCTTTAGTGGTTTAGGGTTTAGGGGTTAGGGTTTAGGGGTTCAGGGTTTAGGGTTGAGTTTAGGATGGCCGTAGCCAGTTGGCTGCGGAGCTGATTTGAAGAGAGTCTGTAGAATTGCAGAATTGCAGGGTAGCACCTCTCGTTGATCTTGACGAGGTCGAAGGAATGAACCTCCCATGCGAAAAAACACGACCCGTCTTGCTGTCACAACCCTCGGTTGCACGATGTTGCAAGGACCACTCAAAGGGATACTATTTCTAGGATGCATCCCTATCTCTTCGTTTTAGTCTCCAGCACGTCGTTCTTGCGGCCACTACTCATAAGTTGAGCTGGCAAGTTTTTACATGGGCCGAACAGAGACAAAAACCCTGGGCTTCAAACCCGTAAAGCTGCTTTGTGAGATCCTAAGTCTTAAGTCGTATGCTCCATGACACACACCCCAATATGCGGGAGCCTCGGGAATGCATACCAAGCAGTCCCATAATGTAGGGGCCTTCATAATTAGAATGGGGTTTTGGTGCCCATTATGCTATAGTTGTATGAAGGAACCCTAGGAATAATATTGTTAATTGTTTAGGCCGTTATATTACTAAAGAAAGTTGGTAGGCTGGGGGCCATGATGGGTTTTGCCATGGCTTAGGAATTCAGGGTCACTGGGGTCGGCCGCGCTAGATAGAGCAGTTCCTATCGAGGCCATGAAAGTCATGCTAACGTAGGTGCCTAAATAATTAGAGTAATTACGGTTCGGGGGATACATTGTGCTAGAATCATAATAAGGAACTCCCCAAGATAGTAGTTATAGGCAGTTATTACGGCCCCGATAGTAGCCTTCCGCTTGCTCAGCTCTAGCGCGAGCCGTGCGTCGCCGCAGCCAAAGTCCTGAACAACGAAGCTTAAGAGGATGCATTGAAGCTCTGCCTCTGTCTGTTTAGCTTTCAAAGCAGATGCTGTGGTTGGGAACATACTTACTTAAGCTGCCAGCAACGGAACAAAGTATCGATCAGGTTCGTACTCCGACATGAACATCAGCCGGGAGGCGCCGATCACAGCCTCCTTGGGCACCTGCTTTAGAGCTCGGATTTGCCGGCCAGCAGAAATAGTGACAATTCTACTAGCAGCATGTTCCCTCTAATGATCGCACTCACATCGAAATAATGCCCGCGCACCTAACGAGAATACGCAGAACAAATGCTAAAATGAGCAAAGGTCATGCAAGGACTGGCACAGGAGGATGATAGCAGCGAGTAACACCGCAGCAACGGCAGAATGTGCTATAGTACTTATCGTGGTCGGCGTGGTCGCGGCAGAAGAGATTGGAGTTTTCGCTGTCGTGGTGGGACGTGACTGGCATTGGAAGTGAAAATGGTAATGTTGACAGCCAGCATCTCTGTGTACAGGAGAAGCCCAAAAGTTGGAAACCCAATAGCCTCAATCCTTAAGAGTAATGTAGAAAGAATCCCAGCACTATTTGCCCTTAATCCAGTTTCCAACATTAAGGGGTTTACTATACCCTAAACCCTAAACCCCTAAACCCTGGATCGGCACGGACAGCACAGCAGCCAGAAAAACCATGGCTTTGATACCTTAGCTTTTGTTAGTAGGGAATGGGAGAATGGTAGGGTTCCTTAAAGTTAAAGGGATCCTTAAAGGGATCTATAGCACGGCCTTAGTAGGGTTCAAAATTAGGAACCTTAATATCTTAAACTTACCTTTGTTTAGTAGGGAATGGGGGCATGGTAGTAATAGGTTCCTTTAAAGGGATCCTTTAAGGGATCGATGGGGTTTAGGGTTTAGGGGTTTAGGGTTGACCTTTTGTTAGTAGGGAATGGGAGAATGGTAGTAATAGTAGTTATAAATGTAGCTCATTCCTCCATCCCCTACTTACCAAAGGTAAGATACATACCACGACAAACACATAGACGAAGATATAAGGGTGGTTGTCGAAATTAGGGCCCCTTTTTGGGTACCCTAAATGTTAGGTGCCGTACTATATTACGGACCCAAAAAAAGACCCCGATTTTGACAACCACCCATATGTCATTATAGAATCGGCACAAGCACGGAGTTGGTTGCAGGCAGCTTCAAAATCCTTGTAAAACCAAAAGCCTGGGACAATCGGATCCAACTCAAGCAACCGAGATTTACAGCCCACTTTGAATCCCCTATGACTCTCCCAGAACCCCGACATCACGAAGATGGCCTCCTTCCTCAGCCAACCTTGGCTGGGCTTGTTTCTTGCAGCCCCAAAGCATAAACCTCTCATAGGCTTCATGACCTTGTTTGATGTAACTGGACGTTCGGGCTGATGTAAAACCTACAAGATGACAGGGTGCGTCATCGTGCACACCTTGCATTGTACCCACCCGTCCAAGCAAGGAATTCGAACCAAGTCAATGTCTTTGCGCAGCCCGCGGAGCCCTAAGCCTTGCATGGAAATCTGCAAACCCTCTGATCCCCCCCTTCGCCAGTAAGATGGAAAACCTTCTCCCGCAACGGCCCGCAACCCTAGACACTGCTCCATTGTGAGGCTGCGCACGTAGGTACATACGTATATACATCCACCCATCCATCCATCCATCCATCCATCCATCTATCCATCCATCCATCCATCCATCCATCCATCCATCCATCCACGAAAGCATGCATACCATGCATATGTATACATACATACTTTCAGCTGCATGCATACATAAATGCGTGCATGCATGCCACAAATACACACATACGTACACAGGTGCATAGGTACACACGCACGTACATACATACGTAGCGCCATGAACACCTATCCACGCACATGCCTACATATACTTACACACGTGTGTATGATCTTGTATAAGCATGCAGTAGTGTACATATAGGTATGTGTATGCATATATACTAATTTATTCATTCCTTATACATACGTTGACATAGATGCTGTATAGACACGTGCAGGTGTAGAAGCGGAAATGACAAAAACAAACAAAGCAGAAAACCGTGCAACAAAAGCACTCGCCAAAGCTTCATCGACATGATCCTACTCCGAACCCCAGATTGGTAACACGCCCCGACATTCCTGGGAAATAGCATGAGCCTAAACCCCAAGCCCTGTACTCTAAACGCCTAACCCTACACCGTGTACTACACCCCCCTCTCTCTCTCTCTCTGTCTCTCTCTCTCTCTCTCTCTCTCTCTCTCTCCCTCTCTCCCTCACAGGCACTCGAAGCCCCTAGACCCCTCTCTCTCTCTCTCTCTCTCTCTCTCTCTCTCTCTCTCTCTCTCTCTCTCCCAGGCATTCGAAACGTCAAGCCCGGTTGCAGGCCCTAGACCCCTAAACCCTAAATCCCCAAACCCTACAACCCCAAACACTTTTATTTTGAGCTCCTTTTTGGAGAAACCCTTTGATGCCCAGGCACTGATTACCCCGTCCAGTGGGTTGTGCGGCCACTTGGCTGCTTGGGCGCGGAAGCCCTGAGCTCAAATGGCCGTCGAACTACAACAAAGAGGGTACCCAGAGGTTCATGGGTACTTATAAGTAGGGCTCCTTTGGAGCGATCTGTAGGGTTTAGGGTTTACGCTCTCACAACTCGGACACAGCCAGACGAGGTTCTTAGGTGCGGAGTCGGTGTGAAAAGTTGAATAATGTCGATTCTCACAGGGTTTAGGGTTTAGGGTATAGGATTACATCAAATGGCCGTCGAACTACAATAAAGAGGGTACTCTACCTATAGTCTCCATTGTAGTTCCTTTTTTGGGATTACCTTATAGGATCCTTTATGTATAATCGGTTAAACCAAAAAAAAGGAACTACAATGGAGACTACAGGTGGGGGCCTTAATGATTAGAATAAGGTTTTGGGGTTCATTAGTACTATAAATAAAGAAGGGAATCCACCACAATAGTATTGGTAATCACTTCGGCGCCTACACTAACTAAATCGAGAACGGTTTTGGGTTTCGAGCCTCGCAACAATCCGTTTCGGGATTTGCTTTTATCTTTATGTATGCATGTGTATGATGTGCTACTTATCTATGGATGCAGGTAGGCATGCATGGATGTGTGACACTCGCACTATGATAAGAAAGGCAAGGAGTTTCATGACGGTCTGACAATGGGGGGCGGCACTCTAACTATAAGCCCTAAAGCCTAAACCCTAACCCCGAAAAAACTGAACCTTGAATCCTAAGCTCTAAGCCCTGCATCCTGAAACCTAAACTCTAAACTCGCAACCCACAAACTGTCATACCCTAAACTTCTTGAACCGTGGAAATTGATTCGAGATTTGGGCGCTCGATTTTGTGGGACCTTGTGGGGTCGGACGGACTGTGAGAGGCTGGATTTCGTCAGTTTGGACGGGATTTCGTTCTTAGGTCATTTGCTGCACTGGGTTGTGCTTTAAACCCTTTGGAAATTATTTATGGATAGGTTCCCTTTATAAGGAAATAAGGGGAATTAAAAACTATCCCAAAGCACAACCCAGTGCAGCTCAGAGTCTTTGAGGGTTTTGGGCTGCTGCGGTAAGGATTGGAGCTGAGGTCTGGGGTGCGGGGGGTGGGGGAGGGATTTCAGGGATTCAGAGACCCTAAACCTAAACTCTAAGGTTTAAGGTTTTAGGGCTTAGGGTTTAGGGAAGCTCAAGTAATTAATTACTTGTGTTAAGAGTACAGAGCATCGAAGTTCAGGTGCTTTTAGGATTTGTTGCCTCCTACTTCGCAACGACAAGCCTGCATGGCAGGGTTACACAAGAGGATTTCCGGTTAAAGGTTTCAGTGATCGGACTCGGACAATCGATGGTTCAGGGTTTAAGTAGATAGCTTTGTTTCTAGGACGTTCTAGGACAGTCCATCGGGCCGTCGCACAGACGAGATGAGTAAAGGAACCCTGCCCTGACCCACATGCGAGTTTCCGAAAACTAGGGTACCTTATTTGGGAGTCCTTATAATAAGGATCCTACCATTCAGGGTACTAGATTAGGGTCCCCTATTTTCGGAAACTTCCACATCAGCACGAAGGCTTAAACCACTACTAGCACACAAACCAAGGACACAGCAACGGTCGCCTGCATAGGATTCAATGCGTAAGCCTATATACATGAGCGGTTTCTGCGATTCCCTGAAATGAAACTTTGTGATGTGGATCTCGGGGCTTGGGGATTTCTAATTTCTGCACATCCCACCTCATGGTAGGCCTCTGCCAAAGATGGGTCATTCGTGAACATCTTCCTCAGCAGTGTCGAAGCTTCTGCGATTTGGGATGTCGGTCCATTCCGAACTCCAATAATCCCCTTTTTGCAGCAGGCCTCGTTGTCCAGCAGCCCGGTTCTCCCCTAAACCCTAAACCCCGAAACCCTAAACCTTCAAATAACAGCCTAATCCCGAGCCTTCCAGCTAGCCTGTTTTCTTTCAGGCTTTGGATTTAAGTCACCTCGTTACGGTTTTTTTTGAGCGAGGAACAGTGCGTCCTGACCCGTCATGGTGTAGAGCGACTCGTTCAGACAGCGGAACCTCACGGAGGAGTCTAAGCCCCGAATCCTGAAGCCTTAGCATCTAAAAAGCATACCCAAAAAATAACATAAACTGTGATTCTGCTTGCTGCGTATGGAGGCCACGTTCAGACTCTAGATTTTGGGTCTTAGGGTAGACTTGGATACAGCTAGAACTGGCTTGGTCGTTTATTCAGCCATGTGCATATCTGTCCTTCGCAGAATTATCTATGTAGTCTATGTTTGCTTGTTTGCTTGTTTGTCGGTTTGTTCGTTCGTATAATAACATGTCTGAACGAAGCAAGGGTCAATATCAAAATAAAGCTCCTGGAGTGCGGCTGGCCAAAAAAAAGATGGCAGCAATCATTGGCCTTCCATTAACAACTGAAGCACCCCAAAAATACTCCAAAAGCGCGGCAGCAATCCCCACACCAGCAGAACGACAATTAAAAAAAAGAGGGCTGGTACTTGGCAACAAGTAGAGGCCTCGATTTACGAAAACGTGTCTGAAGACTTGGGATCAAGAAACAAGCGCAAAAGGCAAACACCGCTCAGTCCGGTATGCTACAGCCTTATCATACAAAGCCGCAAGCCTGCCAAGAAAAACACCCTAAACAAAGACTTTGCTGACCAGGGAAGCCTGCAAAAGCAGCGCTCTAAACTCTTTTTGACTCCAGACGCCTGACGACTGATGTCAGCTGGCACGACAGGTCCCCCACAGTAGAACCTACAAACCCCTTAACCCTGAACCCCAATAAACCCCTGAACCCTATAAACATCCAAACCCTATAACCCCCTAAGCCTTCTAAAACCCCTCAAACGCATAAACCCCATAAACTCTAAAAACCCCCAAACGCTGTAAACGCCTGAACCTAAACTGGCCCTAAACCCTATAAGCCCCCAGAACCCTATAAACCCCTAGACCCCAAACTCTGTAAACCCTCCTACAAAAGAAAGCCCAAAGAGCCCCTAAACCCATGAACCTTATATAAGCCTTGTAAACCCTATAAACCCTATATAAACCCTATATGAACCCTATATAAACCCTATATAAACCCTTATATTTATAAATCCTATATAAACTTTTTGAGCCCTATAAACCCCTAAACCCTATTGAAAAAAGGAAACCCAAGGGCCCCAGGCCTCGATCCTTTAAGGCGCTGAGCAGCGCCGCCCAGCACGGAATTCGGCCGCTTCGGCGCAGCTTTGGGGCCTGCTCCAATTGCCCAAAGAGCCCAGCGTTAGGGTTCCTTAAAGGGATCTATAAGGGATCTTTTTTTTAGACGGCCCTTTTCCTCCATCCATGCGCTGAGTGGTAGAAATATAGGGTTTAGGGGATTCTAATACCCCTTAATTAAGGAATATACCTTCAATTATCAGGGGTTTCATATTATGATTTAAGCTATATTCCCTAATTAAGGGTATTGGCCTCTCTGGGTGAGGCTTCAGGATTGGGGAATTTAGGGTTTAGGGGTTTAGGGGTTTAGGGTTAGGGTTTAGGGTTTAGTGGTTTAGGAATAGGGTTTAGGTTTACGCTCTCACACTCGGACAAGCCAGGCGAGGTTATAGGGCTTTGGGGCCTGTTCCATAGAAAATTTCAGGGTGACGGTTACAAGTTTAACTTGTAACTACTAACTCAGTAGGAGCTTTGGGTCTGCATGGGGCCTGGAAAACCCGCGTGACGAGCGCCTGTCCAGTCAGCTTGGGGGTTGCCCAGGCGGAAACAGAGCAATCGGACGTTGCCAGCAGCTTCATGCTTAAAGCCCTTGTTGTTGCATCAAGACTTGTGCGATTATGCTTACAGCCCTAAAGCCTGAACTCTAAACCCTTCGAGCGCTTTCTTACTGCTGTGGTGCGGTCAACTTCTTCTTGACGATGCTCACTCATGATGCAGTTATCAATATGTTCCCCGCCGTTCGCGGTCGACCCCTTCATGGTGGCGCTTCCTCACTGCGGTGGCATCCCTGCAGTTGCTGAATAGTGAAGTTATTCCAGTATACTGTCTTGCGACAAGGTTGTTGCCATCCTCAGCGCTAGAAATAAAAGCTGTTGGATGTGGAGGTAAAGGAATTAGTTCTTGGAGCAACTAAGATACGGACACCAAAAGAGCAAGGACAATTCAGAACAGATCCAGAGAAACTTTATGCATTCGCCGCGAAATCTGTCAGCTACACTGAAGGTACACGAACCACGCATGCTTCGTCGCCATTATCATCATCTTCTTCAACGTCAACATCAGCTTCGTCTTATTCGTCATCAACATCATGACGGCCTTGTTCGAACCGCTCAAGAGCAAATGCCTCGTCATTGAATGAAATGACGGCACCCCGTCGACAATGTGCAGTGAGCGGCGAACCCTCGCACCACACATGCGCCGTCAACCCTCAGACCTTCAAACCCCGAACATTGAGTCCCAACGATAATCAAACACGCCAGAAAACTCTGCCTGCATCTGCATCGACCGGGATTTTCTTCTTTTGGACGGTGCCCGAGCTTTTCGAGGCCGGCTCTTAGAGTGAGGCGAAGCTGGGGACTGGGGTTTGAGGATTCGGGCCGAAAGTAACTTAGGGGCCTTAATAAAATTAGTATAGGGTTTGGGGGCCCATTATACTATAGGTTAAGGAACCCACAAAAATAGTATTAGTAATCTTATTGAGGCCCCTATAGTCGACACCTGATTGAACAAACCCTCGCCTTAAGGCCCCTAATGGATCCCTATTGTAATCCCATCACGGGGCGGCTGAAGCGACCATGGGTCTATATGGTGGGGATGTCCGAAAATAGGGCATGCTAATATCACGCCCTAAATACGAGGATCCTTAGAATAAGAACCCCCAAATAATGCACCCCTAATGCTCGGAACCTCCCACATTAGTGAGTCATTACCCATAGGCCCCAAAGTAGTTCCTTTTGGGGATTACCTTATAGAATTCTCAATACGAACCCCCAAAAGGAACTACTTTAGGGCTCTTGGGTAGCGTTTACTAAGGGTCTTGGCATTGGTGGGTTCCAGGATCGGGGATCAAGCCTGAGGAGTTTTTAGGCTCAGGGTGTTTCGATTTTAGGGGTTTAGGGTTTCAGGGGTTTAGGGGTTAGGCTTTAGGGGTTCAGGGGTTTAGGGGTTAAGGGTCTAGGGCTTTAGGGGTGTGGGGGTTAGGGGTTCAGGGGTTTAGGGGTTAAGGTTTAGGGGTTTTGGGTTTAGGGGTTTAGGTTTTGAGGTTTAGGCCTGCTAAACCGTAGGACCTGTCCACAGCCTGCGACATCCGCGAGGAGCGAAAGGCGCAACCAAGATTCGTAAAAGTTCTTTATGCCCCACGGTTTAGAGTTTAGGGTTTAGGGTTTAGGAACTTATGCCGATGAACTGAGAGCAAGATGCGGTGGCAAAAGCACTGAACTGGCAACTGCAACAAACATCAACTTAATGTAGGGGCTTTAATAATATTAGAATAGGATTTTGGGGGTTCTTTACTATATCTATAGAATTCTAGGAAACCCCCAAACACTACTCGAACTATTATTACGGCTCTTACATTAGTCCGGGTTGCCTTGCTTCTGCTGGGCTTTCGCTTTCAAGCGCTTTCGCGCCTGCACAGAAGCAGGGATCCTCGATCGAGGGCAACGGCATGTGCTACTGTTGATGATATAAATCCTGCACTACTTAAGAACCCTAAACTATGGGAATTCTTGAATATTTCTTATAATGGGTAATGCAGGATTTATATCATCAACCGTACAGCCTGCGCTGGCTACCCTAATGCCCTAATCAAAATTTACGCCATGTCGACGCAAAGGCGAGAGATGTCAAGCCAGAGGCAGTGCCATGTCACTGCCCACAAACGGCCCCCCATGTACATCGAGGCCACAACATCCGATGCCCCATGTTCGCACTTCACAGGTGGAAACACCTCCGAAGGACAACCTGACAACCCTTAGCCTGCAACCTGTCAGCCTCCCCTCTTGGAGGCATGCAGACAACTGTGCAACGAAACGTGTCTTCATACAGGTGCCTTAACCTGTAGAATATGGTTTAGCGCCACTGTATAGTACAATCATAAAAGGTACCCCCAAATAGTATGGGTAATTATTGAAGCTTCTATATTCGTGTTTTCCACACTCCTTCAAATCCAAGATTAGACAGAAACCCTAAACCCTGACCCCTAAACCCCTCTCTCCTTAAACCCCAAACCCTAATCAACGGATCTCTCGGGCCCTCTGAACCCTGAACCCCTTTCACTAGACTCTAAATCCTAATCAAGGGATCTCTCTGGGCCTTCTGCTACGGTGACAGATCTGCGTCTCACTACCCTAGACCCTAAACTACACCCCTCTATCAACCTACTTGTCGGGTATCATGGGGAACTAAAGGTTAACCTTTTTGGGCATATAGGGATTATACAGGGACTATACTACCAAAAAAAGGTTAAAGGTTACCTACTCTACTACTAGGATAAGGCACCCATAATTTTCGGAAACTCCCATATGGGGGATTTCCAAAAAATAGGGGATCCTAATATAGGACCCTAACTGGTAGGGTCCTTATTATAAGGACCACAAATAAGGTACCACTAAAGGAGCTCACCAAGGTTACCTACTCTACTAGTAACAGCCCCTTGTAGAACCCCTATAGATCCCTTAAAGGAGCTCCTTAAGGATGCCCTAAGCCCCAAATAAGGTTAAAGGTTACCTACTCCGCAACTAGGTCAAAGGAGCTCACCGGGCCTTCTTGCTCAGAGCCTCCGGGGCTTTGGGCTCTGGCGCCGGCGCTCGCCGGCTGGGCGCGGAAGCCTGGAAAGCAAAATTGCAGGGGTTTTGGACCTTGGGGCGTGGCATGGGTTTAGGGGTTAGGGGTTTAGGGTTTAATGGTTTAGGGTCTAGGTCTCTGTGGAAGACTCAAAAAAACCTCTTCTAGGCTAGGGGTTCAGGATTGAATTCAGGCTTTGGGCTCTGTTGATGCGTTAGGTTTCTCTTTCGCGGCTAGCGGAGCAAGGGCATTTCGAGTGTTTTGGGATTTGCGACACGCCCTGTGGTTGCAGTGGGTTCGACAGGTGCTATGGTAACCTGGACGCCGAAGGTTTGTCTCTCTCGCCCTGCAGGTTTACACCAACATCCTGCGACTTACTGCATGCCATGTGATCGTGTGGGTGCGCTCGCCCATTGCCCCCTAACGGCACGCATGTTTCGGGCGGTGGGCGTGCCCTGAAGAATCGGGACTACCCCCTCGAGCTTAGCGGAAGCACCGCAGATGATACAGCAACACGCATGCCAACTTTGCTACGACAAGCCCAAACCCTGCACTAAACCTGTGCGGCCCCGAAATCTGGGAAGTGTGACTGGGTTGGCCTTTAAACACCCTGAAAAATATTTATATATAGGGCCCCTTATAAACCCAAATAAGGAAAATAAAAAATGTCCCAAAATCCAACCTAGGTGAGTGCCTGGAACCCGGCATGGCAACCTCGAGGCGCTTGCCGAGATCACTCCCAGACTCGGGAGTTAGGATTAGGGGGACCCTTGGGGATATAGACCCTCTCAACAAGGCCCCGTTTAAGAGAGCCAGAAGTAGGGTTCAGAAGGGGTACCCTTTAAGGGGTCTCCCTCATAATACTACCTAAAATTTGTTCCTCATTAGGTGTTTGGAATGACGAACATAGGGCTCAGGGTTGCTTCGGAGTTCGGAACGACGGGCTTTCCGAAAATAGGGGAACCTAATCTAGTACCCTAAATAGTAGCATCCTTTTTCTAAGGACCCCGTAATAAGGTACCCCCTAATGTTCGGAAGCTCCCATATTGAAAAATTGTTTAGGCCCGGCTGAGTGGCGTAGTATCACAGTGAACGACAAGCTGCCCCAAGTTCCAATGCCCTCCGGAACACAAGCGACAACTAAAGCTTAACCCTACACTCCAAGAGCTTTGAAGCACCGACAAAACCCTGGGCCTGCGACTTGGGCTTCGCCTTGGGACGCTCGGCTTTTGACCGAAAGAGCGACGCAAACCTCGGCCAGAGCTTCAAAGGCAGGTGTGTGAAATCTAATGTTCGGCACAGCTTCTGATAAAAAAGTTCATATCCCATAAGATCATATACTGCACGTGTATAGTATACAGTATAAATTATAAAACAACCATACCATATGCTAACATATACTTCTAATGCTAGCCTTTAAGGTCTTAGCTTTTCGACTCTCGCACCCGGGACAAACCCCGTACTTGGTTTATATGTAATGGTGTCGCAATTCTTACATTTTTCAGAAACTCGGTGGATTGCCTTTTGAAGCTATTTATATACACCCCGGACAGCCGCTTTACCTCTAAACTCAACAGGTACCTGCCCCGTTACGGCCAATGTCAAGCATGAGGCATTGGAATTGCTGCCTCTCCGCAGGAGAAAGACTAGAATGGCAAGAGAGGGTCGGACATCATGGCCACCTCATCGTGATTCTTGCTGGGCCTGCAGACACCTTCCTGGCAAGTTTGCTCGGGAAGTTCAGGGCTGGGTCCTTGATATTTCAGAGCATAGTAAAATAATAATATACTACAATGTACTATAATGTGCTATAATATACTATATTATGAAGAGCATGGGCTTGAAGTAAAAAAATACGACGTGTATGAATGCTTTGACATGTCGCCTTGGCTTGAGGAAAAAGCTTTGGCACGCCGGTTACGAATCTGGGAACGACAAGGTACACATATCAGCGGCAGTTTCAAGAGGGCCCTGCGTGTGTGAAGCCAACTGATACATACAACCCGCGCCCTCGCACCCCCGAGAACCCTGACGAGCACAGACGTACGCGCACAGACACAGACAGACAAACAGACAAACAGACAGACAGACAGACAAACAGACAGACACGCAAACGGCCAGCCAGGCAGCCACACAGCAAGCCAGTCGAAGCCTAATCCTCGATGTAGCTCGATGTGAAGGATGAACTGCCAAGGGGGAGGCCCACGGGACTTAGCAAGTCGGCAAATTATTGCCTGAGCATGTCATTTGGGGTGTCGGATTTGCATGGCGAGGGGATATCTTTCATCATGCTTGCGGATTGAGGCTCACCCTAGAGTCGCAAAGCTCCGAAGGTCACTTTTAAACACGATGCACGGCTGGCTCACCGACTGGGTCAGGCTGCAGCGGCTACGCTCCGCTACAAATTTGTGAGGTTAGAAAGTCCCGGTGCCTCTCGAAGCAGGGGCGTCTGATTCGGCCCATAAGACCAACAAAAGGCAATCTTTACCGTAAGGAACTTTTATAGGAAACCCCAACGGGACCTTGATTCGAGAGGCCCTCAAACAGGAGGAGCTGGGTCGTTGCTCACTCGCGGCTTGTGCCACGAATCAGCCGACTGCCCAACACTCTTCGTATGTGAGACCCAAACCAAACTCGACAAAGCTGCTGTCCTACATAGCCCTTCGAGACCCATAGAAGGAACCCTTCCCTACATGAGCCACAGCATTCCAGGTCTGTCGCGTTTCGGCCTGGGCTCACGCATAGAAAGTCCTGTACTTGGAACGGACGCGGGTGATTGTCGTTGCGTGATGCTGACGCATCGAAGCCCATCAACTAAAACTACCGCTGGTATTCGTAGACGTAGTGGTTTTCGTAGTAGTCGTCGTAACAGTAGTAGTACTCGTCGTCGTCGTCGTCGTAGTCGTGGTGCTGGTAGTAGAAAGAGATGAGATAATCTTGTAGTAGCAGTAGCAGTAGCAGTAGCAGTAGCAGTAGCAGTAGCAGTAGTAGCAGCAGTAGCAGCAGTAGTAGTAGTAGTAGTAGTAGTAGTAGTAGTAAGTAATAGGAGTAGGAGGAGTAGTAGGAGTAGTAGTAGTAGTAGTAGTAGGAGTAGTAGTATTAGGGGTAGTAGGAGTAGTAGGAGTAGTAGGAGTAGTAGTAGTAGTAGTAGTAGTAGGAGTAGTAGTAGTAGTAGTAGTAGTAGTAGTAGTAATAGCCGTAGCAGTAGCAGTAGCAGCAGCAGTAGCAGAAGCGGTAGCAGTAGCGGTAGCAGTAGCAGTAGTAGTAGCAGCAGTAGTAGTGGTCGTAGTAGTAGTAGCAGCAGTAGTAGTAGTAGCAGTAGTAGTAGTCGCAGTATAGTAGTAGTAGTAGTAGTAGTAGTAGTAGTAGTAGTAGTAGTAGTAGTAGTAGTAGTAGTAGTAGTAGTAGTAGTAGTAGTAGTAGTAGTAGTAGTAGTAGTAGTTAGTAGTAGAAGTAGTAGTAGTAGTAGTAGTAGTAGCAGCAGCAGCAGCAGCAGTAGTAGTAGTTGTTGTTGTAGTTGTAGTAGTAGTAGTAGTAGTAGTAGTAGTAGTAGTAGTAGTAGTAGTAGTAGTAGTAGTAGTAGAAATTGCAGTAATAGTTAGATGTAGCAATAGTCGTGGTCGTAGTAGTCGGACTAGTCGTAGTAGTCCTAGTCGTCGTAGTAGTAGTATTGAATTTTACAGTAGCTTAAGTAGTTGTAATTGTTTTAGTAGTGATAGCAGAAGGCAAGACCGGTAAAAAAACACCTGGAGATGTCCCCCTAAAATGCGGCATGATCGGACGCAAACCCAACACCCGCGATTTTTGTGAGAAGCCTGATGCGTGCTGACATCAAGGTAGGAATACGCGAAGATCACGCAGCCAGCCCGTGAAAGTAGGCCAGCAGGTGCGCGAATTAAGCCCTCCCTGACTCAAGCATTTCGGCTGGCAGCTGGCCTCATGCAATCAGCCCGACGTCAAGGCGTACTGGTAAGCTGTGTCAGATGAGAAGCAGGGAGGACAGGTGGCTGGCTTGCCATGGGACGACGTTGCATGCAACTCAGCTGGCAGAACCAGCTCTATCCTCGCAAGTCTCGGTTAGAGTGAGGTCCGGGGATACCCTTCGCACGATGTCTTCTGGCATTTTTGCATGCCTGAATGAGCCAGCAGGCAACTTGTAGATGTATATAGTAAACCTCTCCCGACCCTGTCTCCAAGACTCCACGGGCGTCTTGCACTGATCATCCCGAGTTTTGAGCACACGCTGCCCAAAAAGGGGATATATCTGGCCGTCTGATACCCGCCAGTTGCCCTGATTACACGTTGCAAGTATCATAGAAAGGCTTCCGGATTCAGGATTTACGGCGTTTAGGTCTACGGAGATAGGCAGCTCTTCTCACAAAATCCTTGGACTGGAACGAAAAGCCCTGCGAGTGCAGTTGGAACTCTGCACCATACAGAATCACAACATGGGTAGTTCCTGAATTACGGTCGTTTCCAGGCTTGTCTAAGACTGCAAATGGTTTGCCGGCACCAAAACCCAAAATCCTCAGCCTCCTCCAAATCCTAAACCCTCAACCCAACATCGTGGTCTTAAGCCCTGAAACAAACTCCTAGTACATGTGCACCATGGAGCTCGTCGGTTCATCGTACAGGGATATAGAAACTCTACCTTAATTTTACAAAGACCCTCCTAAGACCATTATACAAAAACACACTCACAAAGCCCTCCGCGACCCTTATACGTCTCAATATCGCAATTTTTTCTAGGAATGCTCACAGCTGCGGCATTCGACCTGCCTGGCACCTCGTCATCGGAGACCCAGGCCCTACACGTCTGGGGGGTTTGCCTGTTAGCAAGCAAAGAAGGAACGATCCTTCGTGTGGGCTCCCTTCGGAGGGCTGTTAATTAATAGCTGTATATTAAGAAACCCACGCCACGAAAAGTCAAATGGAAACCTGCGATTGATCAGTTGGGGCTTCGGCCTTTGCATCTTACCTTGCCGTCTAGAAACCCTTTGGCCTAAACCCTACACCCTATACTCCCTTTTCTTGCCTAAACCCTAAACCCTAGACTCCCTGTTGTTGCCTAAAACCTACACCCTAGACTCCCATCTGCTGCCTAAAACCTAAACCCGTAGCTTCCTGGCAATGAAGTATCAGCTGGAAAACAATGGCCAATCGTCCTACTCGGCGAGAAGCCTGCACTTGGCGAGCGCAGAGCCACCCTCGCCGAGAGGGAAGCTTCAAAAACTAGTTAAACGGTTAAAAGATGATTTTAAGTTCCTGAGTAGCCCCTTTTTAATACAACTTTAAGTATTTCTATTGTTCTAATATTTTAATAATTGGAATAGTGAAAATACTTACAATAAGGGTACCCTTTTTCCTCGTATTGGGTGTTAACTTAAGGGGGCCCTAAAACAAAAATGGGCAAAAGGGCGCCACTCAGGAACCTAGGATTAGAAACTCTTAGAGAAGGAGGCTCGGAAGGTGAAGTTTTTGGGGTCCAGAAACTCTGGACCCTATCGATCTAAAACTACACATACACGTATACATATACATGTGCATACATATATATATACATACATATATATATATGTATACATGCATGCAAGTTTTTCTAACTTGTCTCAAGCATGGTTGCCTTCCCAGCCTACCTTGCGGCAGAGTCTGGCTCGCAGAGGAACACTGCACTTGCAAAGCGTGGCAGGCGCTTTCATTGAATGTCAAGAGCACATAACTGTACTGAACATAACTATACTGAACTTAGGCTTTAGGGTTTCGGAGGGTTTAGGGTAGGGGACTGTACTGAACTTAGACCCCTAGCAAAAATTGCGATTTCAGCTGTCTCTTAGGGATTAATACGAATCTCAAAGAGTAATTTCTAAGTACCCCTAAGATCAAGGGCTTCAGGGCTTTAGGGGCTTTTGAGCATTTAGAGTTTTAGGGTTTCAGTGGCTTTTGAGTGTTTGGGGTTTTAATTTAGGATTTTAAAGTTTTAGGGGCTTTTGGGGTGTCCAGGGTTTTTAGGGTTGGGGGGAATCTTGCGGATATAGACCCGTCCCTTTTAAGAGAGCCAGAAGTAAGGTTAAGAACTGTCTCCTACAGTAGAGGGGGTCTCCCAAATACTGCCTGGGAGAATAGTGCAGTCAGGACTTGCGGCTTGGGTTTTATGGTTCAGAGTTGTGATACAACGTGCCTGCAGGCCACACAGCGCCCTGCCACAATCATCTGGCGAGCTTGGGTACCGAAGGAGTATGCACATGGTGCACCGAGCTCCAGCTACAACTACAAACCCAATGAAACAGGGGAAGCACAGGGAATGACATCAATGTGTAGCTGCTTGATGCTTCTTGCATGCACACAGGCTTTGTGCAAACAACCACAAATCAACCACCGCCCAAGCATCATGTAGGAGCTCGACTTCTATATCTGTCTGCACATACATCTAGACATCTCATCTCTGTCTGTCTCTCTCTCTCTCTCTCGAACTGTCTGTCTCTGTGTGTCCAAATGTAAACATCCTGGACGGTTGCGAATGCATCGCGATAAGCAACCCAATCACGAGGGAACCCACGCCAATCTACAAATTAAAATGCTGAGCTGGAGCACGCACACCACAAAAAAGTTGGTGCAGCATTGACGGTGCTGCCAGGAGTACTTGTTAAACGCGGCCCTACCCCGTGGCCGCCTCATAGAAGCTCGAAGGCTCGGGGTTACCAGAACCCGATCATCGGTAGAACAGGGCCGCCATGATTGTGGAAAACACGCGCTCAGCAATCGTGGGCCACATCAGACAGCCATGCCTTTGCGGGAGCTTTCAGCAAGATGGTCCCCGACTAGGGTGTGTATCGACCTCCTCTGCACCCCCTGGAGATCTTGCGTCAGTGCTGCTAGTGGGAGTGTCAAACAGGGAACCGAAAGCCCTAAACCTTTTGCAAAAACCGCCTTTTGAACCCGGGCTCTCTGAGGTGCCCCCTTGCAAAACCCCTGAACCCTAAACCAGTGGGATCCTTGTTTTACGGACCAGGAAGGTGGGATCCCCTGTCTTCAAGAAACAAGCCCAACAAATCTGCATGTGAGCACCTGATGGTTCGGGAGGCAGCGGACATGGGATTTTCCGGAATAGGAAGATTTGACATTGTTGTAAACGCAAGGACCGTTTGATTTGGGCTTATGGCGAGGGCTTTAGGGCTTAGGATCATTGTTTCTTCCTTTTTTCAGTCTATATAGAATTAACGCTTGCTTTTTGCCAAGTCGAGTACGTATTCCCACCTGCTGTGGGACTACTGCTCGGCTTTTGGTAGGCAACATGCTGGCTTCAGGTCCACATTACGTCAGGTGTCGATGACCAGGGTCGTGAATGCACCCAGCAAAAAGCACAGCAAAGCCGCTTTTTCCTGTGAAGCTGACTCTTGTCGGGTTCATGCTCTCCGTCTGAAGATGAACGAAGATGACTCGCTCAGCAGCACTACATCACCTGCCTGTGGATCTAGGGTTGGCATCGGTTGGGACTGAAATGTATTGAGAACCATAATGCCTAACCGTAAAGACCTGCATTCTCAAGATCTAAATCCTACAAAACCCAGGACCAGCTACACTTGCATCTTCCATAGCCTGGCTGCAAAGATGTTTTTACTTGTGCATGACAACGTCAGCCTTTTCACCTGCAACCTGGGCACCTCTCTAGTAGGGGAGCTTGATGTAGAACCCGTGGCTATCAGGTCTTCATTCCGGTTTTGCTTTTGGGGAGTTCGGAGCATGGGCATCTTAACCACCTTTCATGCACACTGGCTCTTCGCCCTCGGACTTCATGCCCTGAGCAAGCAGCGGCTACAACATTAACATGAACGGGGAGAGTGCCGACCTCCCAGCAGACCCGGCTTTGCCGGCTACCTGCGTTGTAAGCGCGAAAAGGACGGTACCCATGGTGTGTTCATGGGCAACTGCTAGGGGCAGACAGCGCTGCAGGAATGGGTTGGGGGCAGCAGCGATAGGTCATTGATGGCCGTTGGTACTGAACTGTAGAAGTACAGGTCATGGCGTTGGGAAGGCAGGACTGGTCATGGTTGCTGGTTAGCGCTAGTGGCACTTTTTTGGATCGTATAACTGAAAGGTCTCGCTTGTGGTTCGGACATTCCCGGCGCGTGCGTCGAAGTAGACATGACACGGCCGGAACAAATTGCTCTGATCTGTCTGCCCCTTGCATGTTTACAGACCGGGACATATACATGTCAGGCACGTGCCGAGGTTGCGAAACAAGTTCCGGGCAGCCATTTGCGCAGACTCCTTGTCCTCGGTGGGTGGAGAGTATGTCCCTGCGCAGCTGGTAGCAGCTAAACTGTAAGGCTGAGGGCCTGTGTCTCATCGTGTACCCCCTGCTTAACCATGGTTTAGGGTGCACCCTCCCTTCTTGCAACTTGTACCCTCCCTAAACCCCGTACTGGGCATGGAATGCCAGCCAGTCAGACCCGTCTTCTGTCCACGCGGTTCTGGAACACAACATGCAGCGTTCCAGGCGTCACTTTTGGCAGCTGAATCCACGAACCTTCTACTGTAGCCCAAAAACATTGAACAACCCTCCTTACTTGCCGAGTATCATGGGGAACCAAATGTGAACCTTTGGGAATTTATAAGCACTATAGTACCCCAAAAAGGTTAAAGGTCACCTAAGCCTACCACTCTACTACTACCCAAAGGCCCCGAAGCTTTTCCCTTCTGGGATTACCCTATAGGATTCTATATATGAGCAAAAAGGAACTACTTTGGGGCCTTTGGGTAGGCAACCATACAACACATGGTCCGAGCATCGTTGCGCTTTCGAGGAAAGAGCGGACTGAGAGGATTCTGCCTGAGCCGTGCAGGCATGGGAGTTTCCGAAAATAGGGGACCCTAAGATAGTACCCTAAATAGTAGGATCCTTATTATAAGGACCCCCAAATAAGGTTTACCTTTTTGGAAACTCCCACATGGTGAGGATCACAAAGGTTTACGGTTTGAAGTTTGGGGTGTGTTTGCCTCCGACTTCGCACAGAGGAGCCGGCATGGCAAAGACAAGTCGGGTGTATGTTTAGGGAGTTAGGGGTTTAGGGCCTGTATAGGTGTAGGTGTTTTGGGTTTAAGGTCACACCAAGACGGGTTAAAACGTTCGGAGCCTAGTATTGCGGATAGCGCTTAGGTGGGGGCATGAAAACGACCACGGGCATTCCTAGTTGTGAAGCTGCACGGGGACCTTCAGCAGAGATGTGCGAAGCAGAATCAATCCAGCTATCGCACCAGGTCCTAAACGTGCTTCTCGTGGAAAATTTAAAATGAAGGTTTCGGGAAAAGAGACAGCTGCAACAAACCCTGTGGCCCAACAGCTTGTGGGCAGAACATGACCGACCACAGCTTGCACCTGTCCCTCTGTCTATTCAATTCTTCAGCCGTATGTGACCGGCAAGATGATTCCAGGAAGGGATTCGCTTTGACGCTGGCACCACGTACGCCAGCCCGAACCATGAAGCCTGAAATCGTATAACGTTAAGCAGCTACAGATAGACTGGCCCTTTTTTCCTGAAGAGGGGAATCTCCGGCCCTGCTTTCAACGTCGAAACAGACCCGCCAGAAACACGTAGAAGAAGTCTATTAGGGGGTCATAAACCCGGTATTGATTGGCTCGGCTTCTGTCTTGAACCTTTCCAGGCCCCAGACCCTAAACCCGAAACCCCTAAACTTGGAGGCCTCAAAAGGTGGCATGAAGGTAGGCAGGATGAAGGATCCCTTATATAAGAACTCCTATGTTGGGATTATCCCACCTCCTCAATCCCACCGTTTGGGGCCTCCGATTTAAACTCCACAACCCTGAACCCCTCAAGGCAAGCTTCCAATAGCGAAGGCTTCGCCGGGAGGAAGACATGCGGAGAAGGCAATCCGGCGAGCAATATTTCCTTCGTGTACAGTCTGGGGGTTTTGGAATTTACGGCCTTGATCGGCCTTGGGGCTTCAGGTTACGATGCTGTTGGTGCTGAGTTCCTGGCTCCGTCCGTTTGCAACTTCGGGGATTCCCAAGATTGATATTACCCAAAGGCCCCAAAGTAGTTCCTTTTTGGGGTTCATATATAGAATCCTATAGTGTAGTCCCAAAAAGGAAGTACTTTGGGGCCTTTGGGTAACTGTAGGATGCATGAACTGCCCTAAACCCTAGGTGCTGTGGCTCCACGCCGGCTTGCGTTGCACAAAACCGGGTTTTAGCTCGTATCCTACGGACTTTACGCACCTGCTGAGCTCTTGGCTTCACAATCGGCATTAAAGAATTGAGGACTTGCGTACAGAGGCTTAGTTGTAGATACAAGAAACATATCCGAAATATGAGGCATCGCAAGATGATTCTGTGGCGATATATTCATATCTACACGAGATACATATGAAACCGAGCCGGTCGGATGCAATACAAAGCTTGAGGCAAGTGAAATTAAAGTTCTCATACAAGGAACACAGCATCTGATTCTAAAGACGTTTCTGCTAAGGTGCAACGCACGCTCGCACATGCACAGACACACACACGCACACACATGCATGCAGCAGCCAGCTTGCAAACTTGAAGCGCGGACGCAGCTAACTGCCAAGCGTCTCCATGTCTTCGGCAGATAGCGCGCTAAACAAGAATGTATCCAGCTCTTCAAAGGTGAGATAGTTGGTCCCATGCAGGTCAATCCTTGTAAAGGCATGTGCCGGGTTCAGGGCTTGGGGTTCAAGATGTGTCACGCACCCTACGCATAATGGATGAGAGTGCCTATGACATATGAAGTATGACGAAACTCCAATAGAAAGCCCCGCAAGAAGTTATCCTCCATGTGCGGGTCCCCCCTCCTAAGCCCGAAATGGTCACTCGTTTCTTTGCCATGCTCTGTTTCGATCGCCCTGGGATAGACACCGTGGCCGATACAAGAGGGTACTCTAGGAGCCTTAATGATTAGAATAGGGTTTTGGGGTCCCTTAATATTATAACTAAAATAAGGAATCCACCAAAATAGTATTGGTAATTATTTAGGCCCCTACAGTGCCTGAAAATTCTCGCAATGCCAAGTCCAATGCAGAAATCTGCTGGAGAAGACTTATGACCGCAGCCTTTCCAAGCAGGACCCTTCTCTGCTCTGCTCAAGACTGTTTCAAGCAAGGCTTCCGGTTCTACCTATAGTTTCCATTGTAGTTCCTTTTTTGGTTAACCAAAATCTCTATTATAAGATCCTAGCCACAAAATTGGTTAACCAAAAAAAGGAACTACAATGGAGACTATAGGTAGGATTCCGATTCAGCCAGGGCTTAGAGGTCCCCCTCTGCGGCCCCATACATGGGTGGTTGTCAATATTATGGTCCCTTCTTTGGGTACCCTGTAAATAGTACAGCCGTATTATAATCGGGACCCAAAAAGGGGACCCTAATTTTGACAACCACCTATTATACCATGCCAGGTTCTAGCATGCCCCCAGAACTCGATTCTCGGGCACGAAGCCACAACTCCTTCAGCCTCTCAGAAGGTAGGGTTTAGGGGTTCAGGGTTTAGGGTTCAGGGGTTATTCCGTCTTCAAAAACTGACAAACGGCTGAGTTCCAGGGTACCCCGAGGGTTCTGCAACCTCTGTTTAAAATGGTCGGGTTCTACTTAACCCAAGAAGGCTGAAACGGAAAAAGGTTCGAGATCCATTCTCCCTTTCGGTCCCTAAACCATAAGCCCTCAAACCAAACCTTAAAACCACACCCTGAACCCTAAACCCGAAACACTAAAACCAAACGCTTTTCAGCACGGTTTTTGAAACCCTAAACCCGAAACCCCAAACCCTAAAACCCCAAAAACTAAACCCGAAACCCTTCAATCGGAGGGGCCTGGAGAAAGCCCGTTTCACCTCCTCTGTGCTTAAGGCTCCTTGGAAAATACCCGCCAGCTCTTCGTAACTCACCTCCGATGGCGTTTGTAGGGTTTAGGGTTTAGGGGCTTAGGGTTTAGGGGTTTAGGGTTTAGGGGTTTGGGGCTTAGGGGTTTAGGGTTTAGGGGCTTAGGGTTTAGGGGTTTAGGGTTTAGGGGTTTAGGGTTTAAGGGTTTGCGGTTTAGGGGTTTGGGGGCTTAGGGGTTTGGGATTTCGGGGTTTATGTAGGGGTTTAGGGTTTAGGGTTGGGGTTTTGCGGAAAGGAGTGTCGAGTCTCTAAGGTTTCATGATTTGATGTGTTTGGCTTGCATTTGCAAGGCCACCGGGTTGTGAGAAATGTAGGTTGAACCCTAAACCCTACAGTTTTTTAAAATGTGCAGTGACTCTTTCTCCGCAGCGTAGGGTTCAGGGTTTAGGGTTTAGGGCCGTTTAGGGTTTATAGGGTGTAAACCACGTCTCATTCACAACATACAGTTTCAAGTCGAGTGATCAGGCGATGCTAACTCACTCAGTTCAGGCCAAGACCCTTGAGGTCTAAAGGGAACTCCAGAAAGTTGGAATATGGTTTCAGGATAGGATACCTTATAATGTACCATTCAGGGTTTAGGATAATCATATTCCAACTTTCTGACTTTTACCTTACTTCCCAGGGGCTCCATCCGGACAGTGGAACATCAGGTTCCCGAGCTGAGTGGATGTCAAAATCATGGTTCCTTTTTGGGTCCCTACTAAAGTACGGCACCTATTTAGGGTACCCAAAAAGGGACCATAATTTTGACAACCACCCAGCTTCATGCTTGCACAGAGCAAAAGACCTTGTAAAATCGGTGTGAGAATTCGCTTTCAGATCAGCTAAAATACTGGACCCTGGTTCACGACTGCTCTGCATGCCTGAACCCTTTCCAATCAGTCTGCAGGGGATATATATATATATATACACACACACATATATATATATATATATGTACATATATATATATATACATATATATATATATATATATATACATATATATATATATATATATATATATATGCATATATACTAGGATAAAGATGGGCAGAGATCCCTCCAAAAAAAAAAGAATCCCTATGACGCAGCTGTTGCCCGAAAGATGCAATCCTACAAGACATGTACAGCACGCACGCACCTACCCAAACACACACACACACACATACAAACAAGCATAGTGAATGCATGCATGCATACACCACGGTTTGGGGTTCAGGGGTTTCGGGCACACACGCGCATGTGCAAATGACATCCGAATCATGGTCATGTTCGGCCCACTTCGGGAGCAACCAAACCCTCAGTATCCCTCAACTCTTCATGCCTGAACTACACCCGAAACCCTTTACCCTAAACCCTCAAAACATAAACCCTAAACCCTAAAACCCTAAACCCTCAACCCTAAAGGACCTAAATCTCTTAACCACAGGTGCCGGCTTTCTGAACTACACCCTAAACCCCAAAACCCTGAACCCTAAACCCTCAAACCCTTATAAAACCCTAAACCCTCAACGCCCTAAACCTTTTTTGCATCCAGGCCTCTTGAAGTCTTGCCGGGGAACGGCCAATGCTGTAGCACTCGTGGCTACACACTCACACTGACCACTTTACGCCCTAAACCCTAAACCCTAAACCCTCAACGCCCTAAACCCTTTTGCAACTGGCCTGCTGCGACTCCGCCAGGACGCCCTAAACCCTAAACCCTAAAACCTTAAAACCCTAAACCCTCAACTCCCTAAACCCTTTTTGAGTCACGGGCTGGGCCGGACGTTGGAATCACTAAACCCTAAACCCTAAAACCCCAAAACCCTGAACCCTCAACGCCGGCCTTCTGGTCATGGTTTTTGTCCATTTGGTCGAAGAGGCGCTTCAGCGTTTGATGGAGCGCCTTCTTGGCTGACTTCTGAACTAAACTTTTAGCCTCCTTACTATAACTATAGTTCAAAGAGAAGCCCCAAAAAGTTAAAGTAAAACAGAGCCAACCAGAAGATCGCCAAGCCTTCTTGTCCAAGGAGGACCAGTCGAAAGTGACCTGAGAGCAGTCTTTCTGGCTTTCGGATTCGGGCTTCGAACTTACGCCTTTTCTTGCAGGCATCACGGCGATTTCCAGGCACAAACAGTAGAACCATCGAAGTCTAGGCTGAGTGGGGCATCATACCACTCACACGTGAGGTTGCCGTTCCCGCAGCAAAGGTCTTCCATGCCCAGAATATGTGCAAGCACTGTAACAATGCAGCGATCATGCGTGTGCCATGGCGAGTCACCGGAATGATAATAGTTCGGAACACACTGCGAGGTTGGGAAAAGTTCCATGGTCATCAAAGTCTGGTTCGCGAGTGCCTGAAAGGAGTCTTGAATATCCTTGCCGAAGGCCCTGTCAGCGAGGGCAAATTGTTGGGAAACACGCTGTTGGAACTCTTTGCCTGCTTCAGCGGCTCTGCTACTGAATCCCCAGCGATCAAGGATCGACACATACATGCTGGTCCCCTGCAGCTGCGTAATGCTGGCCTTCATCATGTAGCTTAGCATTGGCAAGGCCACTGCAGCATCGCAGCCAACGTTGTGACGATGAGGGTAAGCAGTTTTGTTACACTGCTGATCATATTCAATGGTCTTGGACTTCTTCAGCATCAAAGCGGTCTGCTCGATGAGAGGAGGTTTCGTCGAGTGACTTAGCGGATCTTCGGCGCCGACCAAATAAGCATGAATGGTTGCAAGGTTGAGCTCCAGCGTGTTCACCACCTCGTTCTCGCACACATTGTCATCGTGGCAAAACTCGAAGAGGGAGCCATTGCCTTGGACCAAGCATGCCTCGCTCTGCAGGCAGGCAGCGAAGTCCATATGCTTTTGAGTGATGTACTCGTAAGCTGTCTCCAGGGGAGCCATTTCGAGATCCTTGATCAGCTGAGCAATTTCTTGGCTAATGAAGTCAAGGGTTGCGTCAATCTTTGTGAGGTGATCGTTCACCGCATTCACCGCATGAACCACAGACTTCAGGGTCCCTTCGATCTGTCCCAGCTGCGATGAGATGTTATTCACACTTCCGGGGATGCTCTTGAGGTTCGAGCTGTCGGATGTTTTGTTTGCAATTGTGTCGTAGACGGACCCAAAGACCTTGGAGCCCAGGTTGCCCAGAGCACCTTCGGCAAAACTTTTGAACAGATCACCCACGACACTCCAGAAGCCTCCGCTGGCAGAATCGACTGCAAGAGGACTGCCAAGGGCAGGATGTGAAGCGTCCGCAAGCATGCCAGCCCGGACTTCAAGGCGTGCGGCCTCAGCCTGCCAGGAGAAGGTCGGCTCCCGAGCGGCATAGTGCCACGCAACGGCGGAAAGGAAAAGGCAAAAACACTTGGACATGGATCTCTGGCACTCTTCACAGCCCAGCTCCAGCAACAAGCCAGAGCAAAACACAAGCAAAGCAGCTTGGTGGGCTGAAGAGCCGAGCTTGAGCAAATAGGCCTGCAATTTAGGTTGCTTAATCGTTGCACGGAGAGCCACATCGCTCATACCGACCTCAAACACATGCGAAACTGGTTCCAGGCCTCCCCTCTCATGTTATGCTGCCGGGACACAGCCACAAACTCTGGAAAATTGAGGCTGCCGTCGTCGTCGACGTCTGCGATCTCGAACAAAGTGTCAGCAACGATGCCTGGGATCTCTTCCAAGGCCGGATGATCGGGTGGCGAACTCTGAACCCAACAACATCCTATGACACATAACAAACGCCGATAGGGAGTACGAGGAACATAGTGACCATGGTGGATGTTTTCAATATGGTCGTCCAGCACTCGCGGCAGCATTAGTAGCAGTAGCAGCGGTGGTGGTAGCGCTAGTAGTAGAAGTAGTAGTAGTAGTAGTAGTAGTAGTAGTAGTAGTAGTAGTAGTAGTAGTAGGAGTAGTAGTAGTAGCAGCAGCAGCAGTAGTAGTAGTCGTCGTCGTCGTAGTAGTAGTAGTAGTAGTAGTAGGAGGAGGAGGAGTAGTAGTAGCAGCAGTGGTAGTAGTGGTAGCAGCAGCAGTAGCGGTAGCAGCAGTAGATAGTAGATAGTAGATAGTAGATAGTAGATAGTAGATAGTAGATAGTAGATAGTAGATAGTAGATAGTAGATAGTAGATAGTAGATAGTAGATAGTAGATAGTAGATAGTAGATAGTAGATAGTAGTAGTAGTAGTAGTAGTAGTAGTAGTAGTAGTAGTAGTAGTAGTAGTAGCAGCAGTAGTAGTAGCAGCAGCAGCAGGAGGACGAGCAGGAGTATAGAAGCAGGTACAGCAATCATGGAAGAAGAACAAGTCAAGGCACTGACACTCGTCCGCCGACCTCCCATGCGAGAGGCCTGTGAGCATGGACACCATTGGCCTGACTGCGAACAAGGCTTCACAGCTGCTAGCAGAATTTGAGAAAGCTATGCTAGATGCAGCACGCCAACCAGCAATTCAAAGGTTCTGAGTTTCAAGTGCTACCGGGACAAGACGAAGGGGCCCCCTTGCAGCGATACACGCCGGCTTTCTGGGTTTTAGGTTCCTGCTCCAAACGACAGTAGCGTCACCAGCGGGGTCTTTGCATTGAAAACTAACCGGAACAAACCAAACAGGGCCCCGCACTTCCAATGCTGTGAGATGTCTTCATCGTTTCCTTCCAGCTCTCAGTTTCAGAGGGCAGTTGACGTAATGTAGGGGCCTTAATAATTGGAATTGGTTTTGGGGCCCATTCTACTATACTTATAAGAAGAAACCCACCAAAATAGTACAGGTAATGGCCCCTATAGTAGTTGGCGTAGGCCGGTCACCTCTGGACCTCTTGCCGGGAGTAGACTACATTGACAAACGCGAAACCTTAAAATGTGGAACTTAAAGCACAGCAGCCTCAAACCGTTTACGTCCTAAAGCCCAACTCACGAAGCAATGCAAAGGCGTACTGCTGTCTCTCTCCCACTCTCCCTCCCCATCCTTCCTCCCTCTCTCGCTCTCGCTCTCTCTAGCAGTCCCGAAGCCGACGTGTGCAGGCATATTGGCACAGACGTAACTGTGCTGCCTGCACCGTCGCCACAGAAACTCTACATCCAAAGCCTCTAAGCCCTTGTATCCAAGCCTCACCCCTCAACCCTCAAGCAGAAACTCTTCATAGTCTTGTCTCTAACCCGTAGTATCCCAGTGTTGTCCGGTTATGCTACGATGCTCTACACGCCCCAGATCCCCAGTCTAACCCTAAACAGGTAGTACACTGAGGAGATCGGTTGCAAGTTTGGCGAAGCGGCTCATGTCGAGCTGAGTGCACGCCGCGCGGAATTCCTCTATGGAGATGCTCCCATTGTGGTCCTAAGCACCGCAAGGAAAATGCTGGGGTTGGGGTTTGCGTAAGGGTGTCTTTGCCTATACAATATTTGTGTTGCACCCCTGCCTGGCTGACAGCCAGCTGCTGCACTACAGGGCCCGAAGGCCGATACTTCGGTATCATCTCCTGCTAAATTGAAAGCACTGAGCAGCAATTATCAGTTTCCAAACAGTACTATGCTTGGCATCGCTGGGTTGTACAAACACGTGAATGCCATGGCAGCTGTTGGTTTGGCAACTTTATACCGCATTTGTAGCATTCTGCACAGAGTCCATGGTATCCAAATTTTTGCTCCTCACATAGGTCTTATAGACTTGAAATTGTCTTTGGGCATCGCGCTTGATGTTGCCACTGATGGAAGATGTAATCTGAGCTGGTTTGAGAACCATGTGCATTGATTTGCCGTGTCTTTCTTCATGTTTGCTTCCTTGCAAATAACGGAAACTAGTGGCTTCAAGCCTAAGCCACCGGCTCAGGGGCAACCCAGAATGCTGAAACCCCAACCACGAAACTGCGGCCCAATGCCCAGCAGACAGGAAGCCTGAAACCCGAGTCCAATTCAGCCCAGATGCAGCATCCACTTTTTGGAACACCTGCAGCTGCATGCTCTGATGGGGCCACAAAACTATCACAACCATTGGTGATCGACTGTGTTGTCATTGTCAAGGAGTGCTTGGGGCTGGCATCAGCACCTCCAGCTCATGATCGCAATCAACAGCAATTGCAGCAGCAACAACAATAAGACATAGATGTCATGATTACTGCAACGAGGCATGACTGCCAAGAGAAAAGAAGCGCAGATGGAATCCGGCTATACTGATGCCGGGATCTGTGTAGTTGCGGTATGTACAACATGAGCTACAATAGCCGAACGAGCCCAAGAGACCTACCACAGAGTACGCAAAACCCCCGAGAGAACTCAAAGAAGGTCGACAGCGAGATACATCATCGCCCAAGCTCCCTGGGCCTGCGAACACTAAGCCCAGTTATGTCATGACTCATCCGGTGGCGACGGCGTTTCGCAAACGCTGGGGTCCACATGCTGCCTTTGTCAATGCACGCTTCAATAAACTCTTCAGTATACTGTCTCCACTTCTTTCATAGGAGCCAAGCGAGAGAGAACACTGTACTAGCCAGAAGATCCCTGACGAGTCTACACCCCAATATTTCCGAACTGTCTAAACAATTAATTCTAAAACCCTCAAGCTCGGGTCCGGGAGAACCCGATGCCTTCCAGCTTTCAGCGTAGTGGTCACGCTGAAGCTTGGTGGCCAGTGCATTCAGCAGGATCATGTGAGCCATGCCCTGGAAAGTGTGGAGGTTTAGGGTTTAATGGAGGCGCCTCAACAGTTCAAAGGTTTTGTTTGGGGGGGAGGAGGGGGTATATGAAAGTACGATGTTTTAAAGTGACTATAAGAATATACTAATGCAAGTAGTACCTATTTCGATCCCTATACCTCGCTCTCGCAACTCGGATGAGCCAGACGAGGTCTCACGGTTCGCAGTCGGAATACAGGAGATTCTGCGAATCAAAGTCAGCCAACAACGAACGAGTACAACATGAGCCTCATGACAGACGTTGCCGCTTCACCTCGTACTTAGAGGCCCAGGAGACTTAGTAAGTCGGTTATAAGTTGGGTTATAATTGGGGTAACTCCATTTAGGGTACTTATAACTCTACTTATAACCTACTTACTAAGTCCCCTGGGCCCTTAAGTAGCACCAGAAGATCGTCGGAAAGCAGCCCAACTGCAGTATATAACCCTAAAATCGTAACCTCTAAATCACACTCCGGTCGCACTAATTCTACATCAGGATAAACGGAGCGGCACTCGGAGCGATTCCACCAGGCGACCAACTTAGAGGCCTCTTTTGCCCCACTCCGACTTGGAGGCTTCAGTGCCCAAGGTTCTGGGAGTGGTGTTGAAAGTCCTTGAGGTCATGACCCTGATTGGTGGCCTCAACAGGTGGGATGAAGGTAGGCAGGATTAAGGATCCCTTACAAAAGGACTCTTATTTTGGGATCACCCCACCTACCTTCATCCCGCCCTTAGAGCCTTCTGACCCTGAGGCCCCAAACCCCCAGGGCCCGATTGAAATGCAGTGGCCAAATTGGTAGAAGACGATTCTCTCAGAGCCGAAACCCAGATCCAACTCCTGATAATCTGATAAACCCTTAACCCCTAGACCCTAAACCGTTTAACGGGTACTAGAACCCTCCCCGAGTCTAACTCCAATAAGCTTAGCCAGATGTGACATCCCTCCTGTTCACTACCACTACCACTACTACTACTACCACCACTACTGCTTACTACTCCTGCTGTGGAGAGGCCAGCCGGCCTTGCTCTTCTTGAATTCTAGCCTGGGAGTCTTGGCGCACACACTCAGACAACCCAATCCAGGCGAGGCACGTGGTTCGAGGTCTGCTGAGTGAGACTGCAGCTACTTGGGGACTTGAACACAGGCTTAGGGTCAACGATATTCCTACTTGTCGGGTATCATTGGGAACTAAAGGTTAACCTGTTTGGTTATATAGGGGTTATACTACCAGAAAAGGTTAAAGGTTGCCTACTCTACTACTAGGTATTAGGGTTTAGGTTTTAGGGGCTTTTTGACACTCAGGGTTCAGGGTGGGTGCAGGTGTGTTGGGCTTCATGTTCTGTTTTGGTCGAAAGTACAGGGACTTCTTGGTAGCATAATCCCGTAACCGAAAACCCTAAATTTTGAACCTGAAGCCTAGGCCTCTTCCTGAACCCTAGACCTTAAGCCTAAACCCTAAACCCTAAACCTTAGCCCGAGTGGGAACCCTGAACTTCCTGCACCCGACCTACAGTGTCAAGGGGGACAAGCTGCGACAACGGTGTCGACGGTTTAGGGTTTAGGGTTTAGGGTGCTGCAGATTTCTACCGTCGCTTCTACTGTTACACAGTGCTGGCCCTTGATGCGGGCTTGCCGGCGAAACACCCAAACCCCAAGCCTAAGCCCAAAGTGCTAATCAGCACAAGCGGCTTCGACAGAGCTTGCTTGCTGATCTTGCGGCCGTAGGTCGGACTCGTTTGAAACCAAGTGTCCTGCGCTCAAAGGCGGCACAAGAAACTGAAAAACGGCTCCGCCAGTGTCTGGCCTAAGGCAAGTTGCCGGTCCAATTCGCTCTCTGTCTCTGTGTCTGTCCCTGTCTCCGTCTCACACACGGCCCATGCATAGCAGGCGGCATCCTTCAGCATCTCGGCAGCAGTTGGCCTGCCGTCAGGCTCCTGTGCTGATGTCTCTCCGACGTCCCTCTTACGGTTTAGGGTTTAGGGGTTTGGGGCCGCAGCTCATCTATTGGATCGCGATGCCCCCCCAAACCCAGGAAACTTAAAGATTTGCGAATTGTGACGGGGCTCCTTGACAAAGAAACTGTAAGTAAGGGGTGTTGGAGTTCCTAGCAAGGAGTGTAGGCAGGGGCTGGGCAGAAGATTAGGCATGGATTTGTAGGATTGAAGTCTTTTCTGCGAACCACCTCAACTTCAAAGGAGTTTCGATTACAAACATACAGAGCTGCAGGGATGAAGGCGGGCCTAGGATGGAGTATCCCGAGCCCATGACTTCAGGGGCCGTGGCGTCGAATGCTTGGCCGTGGCCGTGACTCTTGAAGCGGTTGAATACGCAAGAACCCAGAGAGCCCAATACCCCTTAATTAAGGAATAGACCTTAAATTATAAAGGGATTCATATTATGATTTAAGCTATATTCCCTAATTAAGGGGTATTGGGCTCTCTGGGAAATGCAAGCGCTCTGTGCGCGGGGTTTGCGGTGTAGGGTTTCGGGGCCTGGGTTGCTCTGACCTTTGCTTTGGCTGTGAAAAAAAGTTGAAAAAGAGCTCCTGTAATATAGTATCTTGCAATGCGCAGCGGGTATTGGAATTTGTTGCGAACCGTTCTCTGTGCTCACAACCCTTTTGATTTCTTTTGACAGGGCTCGTGATATGCTCATGTCCCGGCAAGGCCACCCAAGCAACAATTTCAATCAACACAGCGAGCTCTTACCACCAAGGTTTTAGGTTTCCTCGGACAACAACCATCCGTAGACAGTCTCGATACCTATGGGCACCGTTGTAGTACCTTTTTGTGGTATATTTTTTAGCCTGCGGGTAGGGTATGGAGGATTGCCCTTCGGGTCCAACGAAGGGTTTTGCAGGGGGTCATGGCTGCTGAACGAAAGAAACCTTTAGGCTTTCTTGTTTAGGGCTTAGGGTTCAATTGCAATTGGAAGTTGAGTGCCCACCGATCCCTTGGGATATATTTGATATCAGTCGGACCAGTCCATTGGAGATACTACAAAGCGAGATCTGTTTGGACCGCATCTTCAGCATGCCCTGAAGCAAGAGCGCCTTGTGGAGCATCCGCATCAGCAAGTCTGTAGCCGATTCCGAAATGCCTCGCAGTGCACTCGCAGATCCTTCTTTCTTTGGAGTTCTACAGACCTCAAACTTCGCAAAGCCTCCTTTTCGGGAGTCTAGGGGAAGTGGACATGCAAACTCCGAACTCTGAAGCCCCCGTCCCCTTTGCCACAAACGTCGGGCATTGTAGCAATGTTACGGTTATGCTGCTGTAAAGTATCGTGAGAGTATAGTAAAGTTTGACATATTCCAGGGCTCTGTGGTACAATTAGAGCAATATTAGTGTAACTCTCCTGATGGTATAGTCAATTTTTTGGTTTTTGTAGGACCGTCGAGTGCACCATGCATCAGACTTCCCAGCGCCTTCGAGGTGTGGCTGAAGCTGCAACTCCTGGATATGCAGCATCCGGTCTATAGTGTTCTAACAATACAAATAAGAGTAGTAGTAGTAGTAGTAGTAGTAGTAGTAGTAGTAGTAGTAGTAGTAGTAGTAGTAGTAGTAGTAGTAGTAGTAGTAGTAGTAGTAGTAGTAGTAGTAGCAGTAGTAGTAGTAGCAGTAGTAGCAGCAGTAGTAGTAGTAGCAGCAGTAGTAGTAGTAGTAGTAGCAAGCTAATCATGTACTAATCAAGGTACTCACCACGCTAAAAATTGAAGTGAAGAGCGATTCTTCGAATACCGATGCCAATACAGGTATGTCTTGGGCACTGCCCCCATACAGTAACAGTCTTTGATAGGTCTAATTGATTAAGGGCCTTATCTATCTGTATAAAAAACCAAACTGTTACTGAGTGGGGGCAGTACCCACGGTATGTCAGTTTTAAAAGACTCCCTGAGCTGTCTCCAAATTCAATGTCCTTCCAAACCGTTTCATCATGAGCAACCGTCACGAGCAAAATTGCAGGGTGTTCTAGCACAGCCGAACTTGCACAGGAGTCTGCCGCAAAGGGAATGTTCGCAGCAGAGTTCGCGAAACATGCTTGAAGTTTTCGGAGCCAGCGCGAGCGGAAATCCTCGAGGTCAGAGAAAAGGACCATCATCAGAATCGTGCTCGGCAGCAGCATCAAAAAGTAATAGACCATTTGGTAAAGAATAAAAATCAAGACACCAATTCGTTGGCCGCCAGATGTGTCACGGTAAACGTAAGTTCGCAAAGGATCCGAGTGAATATCTATCGACACAAGTCTAGGCTCACGTCCGCATGAAACACGAGCCTCCCTGAGCTGTCAGCTGCTATCCTCTGAAGGTCCGTCAAAAGGGTATACTATGCAAATGCTGTGCCCCTGCAACGAACCCATGCCTCAGAACAGACGTTTCTTCGGTTCTCTACACCCAAACTGAGAACGAGGCTGTCCTCTTCCAGCACACCCTTCTTCAGCTTCTCCCACTGATTGGGGTAATGAGTGACGTCTTCCAGTCGAGCTGCTTCGTACACAAAGGGGATGACACCTCATGTCGACAGCAAAGACATGCGGTGGGAAACCTACATTCTTACAGGACGCGTATGTTGACTTGGAAACGAAGCTGGACAAATATCTATACTCTTGCAAGTGTTACATGGGACGAGCAGGGTAAACCAACTGTTTGTAAGAATATATGTGCACTGTGCGAATGTATGAAGACATGAAAGCATGTAGGGATGCATGTGTGTGTACACACACTCAGACCTGTACAAGTATCACAGGTACAAGGCAAAACATTAATTTAAAGATGCACGTGCGTATACATATATATATATATATGTGTGTGTGTGTATATATATATACACCTTGAAGGTACACGCATGCCACAAGATTGTGTACACCTTCACCAAGCTCAAGCACAAGTGCGAGCACCTGCGCACACACAAGCGCACACACACACACACACACACACGAGAAGACAACCGCCGCACAACTACACTACCAGTTGATGCCGCTGCTTCACTTGCAAGCCGTCGCTGTATGCCTCAAACAAGCAAGATACTGATACGAAATGCCACCCCTCATGGTGTGCGGCTTCTTCCTGGCACACCCTCGAAGTTCAATCGCGGCATGGAAGGTCTGCTCGAGAGCCGCGGAAACATGAGGAACTGCGACGATCGGGTTCTAACGCAAACACAGAGATCTGGCCTCCACTCAGAAGCTCGAAGAGTGTGACCTGGGTTTGTCAAATCAAATTGCACCCAGGCCCCACTCCTACTACCCCAATATCCTGAACCTTGCGGGCAGAGTGAAAACTGAGGGAGGCTCCTGGGTTGCAGCCAAACGAGAGCCAAGCGATCCCGCGAGATACGGCGGAATCCGTTTCACTCACGCTGAAGCCGCAACGCCTAGACCTTGCAAAACCTGGATGCTAAACATCGGCCTCCAATCCCTGAGGTAGTGACGAACGAGAAACAGAAAAATTCCTTGGTTCGTTTAGGGTTCAGTAGAATGTGCTTGTTCATTCATTTCGGAGATTTCGGGTCTCGGGCTTCGTCGTAGCGCAGCCCAGCCACCCCGAGGGACCATATGTCTGCCGGAAAGCTGATCTCACCTTGGGTCGATTTGGGGTGTATAGTAGCAAACCAGGGTCTGCATTTTCAAGTCCCACTCTGGTGTAATGCTCAATCTTCGGCAATCAACGAGAAAATCTGCGCTGGATTTGCCAGCTTGCGATTCTTAACGTCCGTCGCAAAACAGCCGCATGTGCACTACTCGGCTCCCTTTTTGGGTCCTTAGTACAATACGGCACCTAACATTTAGCGTACCCAAAAGGGAACCCTAATTTTCACAACCACCCATATGAAAACAATGCCTGTAGTAAGTCAGCTTGGGCTGGCGCCAAACATATGGGTGGTTGTCAAAATTAGGGTCCCTTTTTGGGTACACTAAATATTAGGTGCCGTATTATACTAAGGACCCAGAAAGAGACCCTACTTTTGACAGAAATACATATAGCAGGGCAAAACGCGTAGACGCCAAGGTCTTGCTAGCAACGCTGCTTCAAATTGCACGACCTGTGGAAGCATTGCATGCGTGTTCTAGATTCTTTTTTTTCCTACCTTAACTTGCAGCACAAGCAACAAGTCGTTGGCGCTAACCTACTTCCTGCTAATTTACTACGGTCCCGGCGCCACTGTTGCAATGAATGTCAATAAACACTGAATTTACACTTCTTTGATTCCTATAGAAGGCTTTCACACTGAGTTACTTCACACAGAGAGAACTTCACACTGAGCTTCACTTTCTAGATTCTTGGAGCCAGGATTTAGGATTTTGGGATCTTTGAGGTTTAGGATCTCGTTTAAGGGTCTAGGATTTAGGCTTAGGATTGTAGGGTTTAGGATTTGTATAGGGCCCAGGATTTAGGGTTCAGGGTGTTTGGGCATGTTGGGTTTGTCAAAACCTCTGTATTGGGTCTTGCCAGGTTTTGCTGCTCAGGGCTGTGGGTCATTGGCCATTCAAGGTTTTGGGTGAACAGTGGTTCTCTCTGTACCCCCACCATAAGGGGCAGACACAAGGGTTCTTAAACAGTGTATACAAAGCTATGCCAACGGTTTTGATAGGGTGTTAAAAGGTGCCAGTCTAAGGGACCTAAGCATCAACACAGGGTTCCTTTAAAAGGATTTTTACTAAGGATGCAAGAAGGGTTAAGGCATGTGTTATAATCGGCTGTTATACGGGTGCCTTGACGATTAGGATAAGAGTTCGTGTAGAGAGCCCCTATTGAAAACTACTACCACTTACTCAGATCCCTCTCTGTCTCTCTCTCTCTCTCTCTCCCAGGCACTCAGATCCCTACACTCATGAGCTGGAGCCTCAACTGTTTTCCATGCAGAGATCGGCACCAGAAGGCCGTAGCGTAATAGTGACTATAAGGATTATATTAGGGCCCTATTATACCACTATTACAGCGTGGGGGCCCCTTCTAACTGATAACGACGTAGGGTCCGGATTGAAGCCAAGAAGCCAGCCAAGCCCAGTGTTGTGTGCCCTTTCAACGAGGCAACGAGGGCCTGTCAGGCTGGATCTGAGTGGGTTCCTGTTAAGGGGTCCTTTAAAGGGATCTATAGGGATTCTATAAGGGTATAGGGTTTAGGGTTTAGGGGGACTTAGTAACTGGTTATTTTCGGGACTTATTAGTACCATAACCCCAATTAGGGTCCCTTTTAGGGTACTTATAAGTCTACATACTACCTTCTTACTAAGTCCTCCGACCCTCCAAGTACGCGGCTTTGAGGGTGTTTGGGATGCAAAAATTGGGGAATGTACTCGGGACTACCATCAAGTCTGTGACGGGCTCCTTAATGGATTCATGGGGCGTGAGAAACGACTGGGTGACTGGGAACCCATAGGTTGTGATCTTATGTTAAGCTGATGTGTTCGGCTGTTGGTTGGAGACTGGTTGATATCACTGTGGCGCGGGCACTGAAAAGCAAATGACTCAAATGACTCTCAAAACCGATTCTATGTTTGCTCTGGGCACTCCACACCTAAACTGGACCTAAACCGTTTTGCTTCCAGGCCTATTGACAACGACAAACCCTGAATCCCTATCCTGAACTCTTACAAAAATACAGTTGAAATTGCAGATCTTGGATACGGAGCGCATGGTCTTTTGCCACATAGACTGGGGGGCTCGTAAATGTCTTGTAGATTGGGTTCTCCGAACATTTTGTGAGGCTGCAAATTTGGGGCCTCAAATTAAGAGACCCAAGCCCGCCTTGAAAGTCTCTGGCGACTGGTATCTCGGATCGCCCGAGCAGAAATCTGTTTCGGCTTCGACCTGCTGTGCCAGTAAGGTTCGGATGTTTCGGGGCTTCGGGTCTTTTCTTCATAATCGAACGCGGACCGTGAGTCACCGTGAGGGTAGGGGCTTGAAGCCTAAGGCTTTGGGTGCGTGTCTAAAGTGAGTCAAAGCTACGAGCGCAAAAAAAAACAGATGTTTTTTGTGATTCGCATTTGTCTTTGTGCGGAATTTTCTACATGTTCTAGCGGCAATGTGCATATACTATGCTTATATATATATATATATATATATATATATATGCAGACATACATGCATGCATACATACACTGTGGCATACACCCCAACTGCTGTGCCTTGTGACTTGGTGATCATGTTGCGTCGCTTCTGAATGCTAACCCAAAAATCGAATTCCTGCCAAATTTGTCCGTCCAGCTCCCGGTATAAGGATCACATCAAAGCTATGGTTTTTGACACTCACACTCGGACAAGCCTGGCAAGGTTTGCAGCGATACTGGTTCAGAATTGTCATCATCATCATCATCATCATCAAGCAAGCCTGCTGTCACGGCTAATCCCCCAAACTCCTAGTTCGTCCTGAAGAGGACCTGTGAAACTCTTTTCCCTGCTATCACATCAAGTTCACGCCACCTTCCACTTGGCAGCACGACATGCAGCAGAAAATCCAAGGCTTCGAGGCTTGCACTCGCACTGACTGCCCAGCACCAAGTTTCCCACTCTCACTTGGCTGAATTCCACCCATCGGGGAATAGCCTTCCAGCTGAAGTTTGACCCGAAAACACGAATTCAGAACATGTTGATCAGACTGCCAGCCAAAGTCTTGTCTTCCTGGACACCAATTTGCGGGCATGCAGATTGTAGAATATTCAAAGTATTCAGATTGTTGACACGTATAGGCATGCAGTCTCCAGAGCTCCCGGAGTCAGAACTCGTGCATCACGTTGTCAAGACTTGCACTCCGGTGTACTATTCGGACCACGCAGATGGAGGTTGGTATAGATAGGCTCCATAGTAGTTCGTTTTTGGGGTTCGTATGTAGAATCCTATAAGGTAATCCCAAAAAGGAACTACTATGGAGCCTCTGGGTATAGATATGATGTTATATGAACGCGTATCCAGGGGTCCAGAACTCAGCACTGGCCGGTTATTTCCATCTCGGCAGGCCAGGGGCACACGTTCTGCCTTTTCATCGGCCCCATTGGCCCAAGGAGGGGTGCATGGTGACCACAACATGGGAGTTTCCGAAAATAGGGGACCCGAATATAATACCCTATATAGTAGGATCCTTATTATAAGGACCCCGAAATAAGCTACCCCTCATTTTCGGAAAGTTCCACATGACTTTAAAAGGGATTAAGAACGTTGGCGGCGCACTTCTGGCCGCCTGTGGCCCCAAGCCTGTTGCGTCAACCCTTTGCATCGGGCCCGCCCTTGCAATCCCGGCTGCTTTAAAGCGGGGTTCTGCCCAGAAAGATGGGTCTTAAGGACATGCAGGAGAGCCTGCTCGAAACTTTCGGGGCCGGGACTTAGATGGCAAGGCTTCGGCTTGCCTGTGCAGAGCTAGTTGACAGGGGGATCGAGCTTAACACGCAGCCCATTTTGGGGGTTCAGGGTTTCCGAGAGTGAACTGTAGCCTGAAGACGGCCTGGACTTCAGGGCTTTGGCGCTTTAGGTTTCGGGTAAGGACGGCCAATTAATGAATGGGAGCCGAGGCTAGAAGGCTAGAACCCAAACAACCCAAGCACCCAGCCCTAAGAAACAGAACACCTCATCTGTTCTCATCTGGCCGCAGCTAGCACCCTTACTTATTATAATCCCTTAATGAACTCCCAATTTTTTGCCGCGCCTTGGCGCACCCAAAATCGGTGATGGTGACCCACGGGACTTGATCAGGACGGGCAGGATCAAACCTCGCCGGCGAGTGCAGGCGAGCATGTCCCGAGCTTTGCAGGAACGGTTAGGGTTTAGGGTTTAGGGGTTCAGGGTTCAGGCCAGTCCTTATGAAGCTTGAAAATTTCCAAGCTAGGGCTACCAAGCCGCAGAAACGAATCAAAATCCCGTAGCAGCCAGACAGCACGAGCAAAGTTGTAAAACAAACAGAGGCGATTTCTGAAGCCAATGTCCGACTAGTTATATAGGACATCCGTTAAAAGACTCGCCAAGGATCGATCCACAGCTGAAAGCACTGATATCGAACCCCAGCAAAGAGTCTGCAGTTGGATAGACGGTAGGATCAAGCTCTGAACTGCACCAAGATGCCCACGCTCCGGCTAGGGCATCCAGGCTATATACCATGCATAGATTCAGGTATGAAGCCTAAGTGGAAGGCTTACTAAATCCCGCAACGCCACTCTTTCATGCACAAGAGGTTCTCCGGCTTGAGGTCGTTGTGCACGATTCGTTCACCTTACGCTATCAGGTGGGGGACGAAAGCATCTCTACAAGCCGTAAATCCAATACCCTGTCGAGTTCGAAGAGGGCAATCCAAACTGTGGACTACTCTGGTACTACTGTTGTTACTATTAAACATGTGGACTGATTTGTTTAACATGTTTTTATTGTCTTGTTATATTATTTTATGTTTCCCCTCTCGCCCTGGCCAAGCTTTTTATTCATATATGTATATAAAAAATATATGTTATGATTGTATATCATTTAGTTACTGATAGGACAGGCTTGCTAGTCCTGAACCCACTGCCAGGTCCGGATGCACTACCACTTTGCAGGCGCAGTCGCCCTGCAAACGCGCACTGGTGATCATTCTCATGGTGGCATTGCCAGCATGTGAAAAAACAGCGAGTTTTGTGGTGTGTGGGGGGGGGGGGGGGGGGCACTCGGCACTGTCAGTCACCTTGCTACTATGATCTCATTCCTATGATCTGAGTCGGTGCGTGAATTACGGCGGCTAGTCTTGATCCCATGGCACTTAAACGCTTGATGAACTGGACTCTTTCCACAACAGCAGTTGATGCAGCAGCCTTGTTTCCCGTCGAAGCCGATGTGTGTGTTTGTGGCTTCAGCCTTGTCGTTGCTCAGAATCATATTAACAGTCTGTGCAGACAGCTGCTTTGGGCTGCTAGCTAAAGCTCAAGTATAGGTGTCGATACGTAACAGCTTCGGCATACTACATTGCATCTACTGGACTCCCTGAAACTATCTCAGATTCTGGACCAACCTTAACAATTCTGTTCCAAGACGTTGGCATAGCCCCTCAGTACCTCCATGGGGCGCTGCTAGGAGCCCGACTGTGAAGATATGAGACTCCCAGCAGGACGTGGCGGAAAACCTCCAAAGAGCATTTCAGGGTTTAGGGTTTAGGGAGAGAATCTAGTTGAAACGGAAGGTCCACTTGCTGGATGTCACGGGCTGGCAGCCTCCGAGCCTGCAGTACCCGACACTTGGGAAAACCGCTGCATGTAAAGACCAATGCCTTTAACAACGAAAATGTGCTGCAGAATCCCCAATCTTTATCGAATCGAGGATCTTCTATGACCTATTGAAACTTTGCATTACTCCTAAATCCGAAGCCCGTAAACCCTGACTACAGACCAGGCCTAAACCCTATTGAACCCCCAGACCCAAGTGTCTGGTTGGAAAGGTCCGGGATGGGAACCCCGGCATCTCAGGAGATACAGCAGTGGCAGTCGTATAGGAATATATTTTTTTTGGATTTACGGCTCATGCAAGGTTTAAAGTTTAGGCATTGTTTCATGTTGTTTTAGGTGTTGGAAGACGCTTCGTCAAGTCTTTCACCTCTGAAGCCGACAAAATGTGCTGCAGGGGCCTTACTGTAACAAGTGGCGTTGCGGTTTATTAAAGTGTAGGGTTTTAGGGTTCAAGATTTAGGGGTTTAGGGTTTAGGGAAGTGTAGTGTAGTTATATGAAGACTCTAAGTAAGGTGATACTCTTGCTGGTTGTTCCGACCACTGTATTAAAGTCGGCATGGATCATGCCACCACTGGGGTTTTTGGGTTGTAGGTCCAACACACGTGATTGTAATCCATTACACAAATACATCCTGCGCCCTTACATGAACCCTTATAGATCCCTTGACCGAGCCCTTAAAGGAACCCTTATAGATCCCTCAAAGGAGCCCTTAAAAGAGCCCTTAAGCTCCCTCAAAAGGGGCTCCCTTAACGCCCTCCGCGCCTGCGCGACCCAAGCCTCTGTGACAGAGCTCGCGGCATCGTGCCGGATCCTTGGCACAAGGGTTTAGGGTTTATCGTGCCGGATCCTTGGCACAAGGCAGCCCCGAAGGGGGCCGTAAAAACTTAGAATGCTCTGTTTGGGGTTTGGGCCTTTTGTAGGGTTCCTCTAAATGGGTCTATAAGCGTTACTTCAGGGATCTATAAGGGTATTATAATATAATGTAGGAATCTGATTAAGAAACCTTGGGCCTATATTGGGGTTCCTGATATTTTTTGCCTCCTGCATGGCTGGATAACGCAGCAGGGTGCCTGATATGAATCCTACGATTTCAGGGATATAGGCCCAGGGTTTCGTAATCAGGTTCCTACATTATGCTATAGAATGTGCTACTATACTATTAGAATGTACAATCTCTTTGGTCGCAAAGGCTTCGGCATCACTTCAACTTCTGGGTGATCGGGCAGTCATTGTCGGGGCGCGTACCACCTGGCGAAATAAAGATGAACAGCTGGAGAAGCCGAACCCTTGCACCTTGATGCCCTGGGCACTGAAACCTCGCCGTCCATGGATATCACGCCGCAAACTACAGGGAGTTGGATTTTGAAGGTTCTTCGCGCAAAAACCTTACCGACAGCAAAAACGCACAACCCTCGATGCCTCAAGCACCAGAACATCAAACCCTGCAGCAGCGCTAAGCCACGGACACGACCCTTCGAAGTCCTTCCAAATCCCAAAGTCCCGAAACCCGAGGCTTGAACAAGTCTGATTTCGACCCCTTTGAGCAGCGCTCCAGCAGCATGCATGAACCTTTTTGCAACTGGCTTGGGGACTACCCATAGGCCCAAAGTAGTTCCTTTTTTGGGATTACCTAATAGAATTCTATATATGAGCCCCAAAAAGGAACTACTTTGGGGCCTTTGGGTAGCCAGATCCTGGCATGAACCTAAACCCCACCCAAACCCTGAAGGGGTCATCGACGCCAGCAGGCATGCAGCAGTCATAGCGAGACAATCGGGCGAAGGGGGGCCAAGTTATACGGTTTCTGGCCCGAAACTCGAGATCAAGCGCCCCAAACCCTCTCGAACTCGGAGATTCTCGAGCCAAGGGCCCCCTGAAAGGATGTCCCTCACGGTTTAGGGTTTAGGGTTTAGGGTTTATAGGGTTCCCAAGGGACATGCTCTGCATGTAGTTGAAGAGGTCTCCACCCACCTGCAGCAGACGGCCGCAGGAGGAGGCATGCAAATGCAGTGTTTTACACGGAAACCCTGGACAAACATAGTGGTCTGAAGAAGTAATAGTACCACCTTATCACTAAAGTCTCTCTACGAGCATGCTACTACGAACATCTCTCCAAACGCATCCTGATCAATAACGCCCCTATATTACCCTGACACCCCGAAGCTTGAAATTTGAGCCCTCGGGCAGACCCTATCTGACCCAAATTGGGTTTGGGTTATCGGAGCTTTCGAGGCCGAATCTGATGTCTTACACCTCAGATTCACTGTTTCGGGTTTAGGGTTTCGACCCCCGAAGTCGCACAAGGCAGGCAACGCTCCGGTTTGTTTCCCTCCTACATAGCAAGGACGAAGCCCGCATTGCAGGGTGTCTGGGTTGAACAGTTGACAACAGCTAAGATTTGGAGCATTTGGGGTTATGGGTTTAGGTTTAGGGTTTAGCTCCGAACCGGTGGTCAGTTTAGATTTTGGAACTGAAGGGTTGCGTGCGCAGATGTAGATGCTAGGTCACGTCTTCATGAAGTTGGGGGGCGTTCACAGTTGGAACCGGGTGTTGGGAATATGTTATGCTATAGCTATATAAAACCTACACAAACTATTCCGACTCCCAATGTTGTGCAGTAGATCACTCCTTCATGAACCTGGGTCTGCTGAACTGTGTTAATGCTGGCGGTTGGGGCAGGGTTGAGGACTTCCTTGGTGTTTGGTCGTCGTTACGACCGTCGTTGCCGGAGGCTGCTGTCCTATACTAACCACCTTGCTCCTCATCCCAATGCGAAGCAATGCAAGCTGGGCTCCCGGGCTGCATGCTCGTAAACGACGTAGAGGCAATCCTTCCATTTCCGGCTTCTGAATGCAGGACCCAAGCCCAAGACTCTAATTCGGGCTTGCCATCCGACTGATGATCTCGCTGTCTGCGCTCACAAGCGGCTCTCGGCCCAGACATGCGAGACAGCAACAAAGACCTGGCAATAGACCCCGACCTACCCAAGAACCCTCTGGAGTCCCCCAAGACCACACATGAGCCCAAAATAGCACGCGCATCGATACAGTCTGGCTGGAACAGGAGTCGCACCCGACCTGACCCAGACCCAGACCACACTTCCGAAAGTCCTAATACATTGAATCCCTCAAGCCCGAAACCCTTGCGGCGGGCGCCAGAAGAGCAGCAATATACTATCTTAATGAGTAGACTCTGGGTAGATATACATAAAAAAACATAGCGAATCCCAGTGATGCTACACTTTTGGAGTGTGCTGTGGATTTCTGGGTTCTTTTGGAGGAAACGTGATGTAAGTTACCATAATAAAGAAATCTTATCATTACTTTCGGTCGCTGATCTGGTAACATGAATAGAGTTCCTGGGCAAGAGCCCAGTCTTCTTCCGCTGCCCGAGACCCGTCGGCACCTTCCAGGTGCCGTCCTCGGGCACCCGCCCCTCCAGCAACTCGACGACCTCCACCGAAAAGGCCAATAAATCCTACACCCTGAAACCCTAAACCCCTTTTTGGTGTTTAAGTTTCGGGATTAGGGGTTTAGGTTTATTGAACACCCCTTCTTGGTTTTTAAGTTCAGGGCTTTAATCCCTAGACAAAAGAACCCTGAACTCGTAGTGCCTGCAGTCTGTCCCGGTCCAAGCTGCAGGAGTCGAAGCCTTAAAGCCCCGAAACCTACAGCTTCTGGGATTGAGGAGTGTTGGGTTCTAGACCCAAGAGTAACCTGGGAATAAAAAGGGTGCCCTTTTTGGTGTAAAGGGGCTTATAAGGGAACCTGAACCCTAAAAAAGGGAATAAGGGCCTACTCTAGTTCCTAGGGTTTAGGTCTTGCAATAAACACTACCTTTTGGGTTGAGGGCTAGGGATATTGTGGGTTCGGACTCAAAACATTTTAAGAGACGGAGGACAGGTGAGGAATCTAGGAACCTCTATGCTGAGCCCGACATCATCGGGAGAGGCTAGGCACTGCCTTTCTACTATTCTCCAGGGTCGAAACAAACCAAACAGCGGAATCCTAATTAGCAGTGGAACCAGTGCAACGCTACCCATAGCCCAAAATCAGGTCTCATGACAGACTCCGGACAAACCCTTCACGAAAGACAGAACCACAGGTTGGCCGACTAGTATGTCCTTTGCTCGACAAGGACGACCTAAACTCGCCACCCTACCGCCCCCTCTTGCTGCAGGCCTTGGTGATGTTGGGGTGAAGTAGACCTTCACAAATAAGAAACGGCGTGCCCGATCTTCTTTCAAATTGCGTGATCTGAAGAGTTGTTGGTTCTACTGCCTTCGCTGATTCACTTCTGCTAAAACCGGGCCTCAGAACTTGGGTTTCGGCGCTCACACTCGGACAATCCAGGCGAGGCACACAGTATGGTTCGGAGTCTGACAATGTGACAAAAGAACTTGGGTTTAGGGTTTAGGGTCTTGCCATCCACGCAAAAGCTATCCTTCGTGCGACGAAACGAATCTGATGCGGACGGATTTGGGAGTTTCCGAGAAGTAAAGGCTGCGGTAAAAGGATCCTTTAAGGGTTCCTTAATTCCTTAATGGGATCTATAAGGGTTCTATAAAGGGTTTAGGGTTTTGAGTTTCCGAAAATCAGGGATGCCTCATGTTGGGGTCCTTATAATAAGGATCCTATAGTTTTGGTGTACTGTATTAGGGTCCCCTATTTTCGGAAACTCTCATTTCAGCACAGTGACGTCGTTTGGCATGGGGAACCCTACAACCATGCAGCAGCATGGCGGGCAAAGCTTGTCTTCAGAAGTGGAAAACGATTATAGTGGTATCGTCTGAGTTTAAGGTATCTTACGTTCAAGCAACGGTTCAATGCTTAATTGTAACCGAGCCACCCGCAACGTGATTCTCGAGCGTCCAGCAAAAATCCACAGGCACAAACTAAACAGGTTCCAGCCAAAGTTCACGACTCCTACGTATCCTACCCACGCCACAATGCAGGCCAGAAGCCTTTCATTCGCTCGAACTCGTGCTTGAGTTCTGCGCAAGCCGCAGCATTCCTCAGAGTCAGGCGTCCGCCAAACTTTAAACATGTGGCTTCTTAGACATGCTGCACGTGTGATTTCTTCGAATTCGTATGGGTTGAGGGATGTTGAGGGGCCCTTATGACCTGTGGAGTCCTACTACGTGTCTTCTGGTGATTGTCTGGGTTGAGCTATAGAGTGGACATCGTTTTCGGCGCAAGGACGTTACAACAGTCGCACAGGGTCAAAGGGGCCTCTGAATCCCGGTTGCTGGATCTCCAGCAGTTGAGTGTATGAGGTCACCTCTGGACTCCAACTCTGTCTTCGGACCTTTCACACCATCAGTACTGTCACCTAAGGCAGCATTAGACGCTAACATGCAGGTTGTAGTGACACCCAGTTCCAGAGTTCAGCATCAACACGAAAACTTACACGTTTGGCTCTATGGGGTCGAACTTGAGCTCCTCGTATTGAGTGCCCTTTACAGCCTGTGGGAAGTAAAGATTCGCCGAGGCTCTTGTCGTGCGTTTCCTTGACCACGTAGACCGGGGATCCGGAAAATGATCCAGATCTCTCGTGCTCACCGTCCTTGTCCCTTGCAGGCTTCCAATGTAGGTTTAGAGATCAAGCACTTATACGCGAAATTCCCCAAACATGCGGGTTCTGACGTGTTGACTAAACAGAATCGCGGTCAGTGTTCGTGCGACGCACAAACGCAGTGCGCGCAAAAGTCTGTGAATCCCCCCTAGTAAGTACATGCGGGGATGCAGCGCCACTCCTACTCCTACTCTTACTCCTACTCCGAGGAGCTTGCGGAAAGCCATGAAGCCCAGACCCGTTTATGCTACTGGGCTCAAGTCTAGCCGCTAGCCAGGCCACGGCATGCAATAAACCTAAGCCTATACACATTTTTAACCGCGCGGAACTCTACACCCTAGATCTGAGTCCCGAAAGCTCAGGCTTAAGGGTTTCATATAGGGGCCTTGATACTGAAAATGAGGTGTGGAGTTGTTATATGTTTCAGCACAACTCGATGCAGGAAACTAAAGAAAAGAATGATAATAATTATGTAATTTAAGCTTGAAACAAGGCTTTTCTGTAAAGTCTTGAACCCTAAACTTGCGATGCTGCGCTACACTCTACAAGCCCAGCTCTCCACCTATAGGTAGCCTCAAACACCGAACCAAGCCGTAGGAGGGGTTTCGGGTTCCGGGTTTGGGGACACGAGTATATGGACGGAGTTGTAAGCAACTGCAAGAGATATGTGCACTCAGCTTTCGATACAAGCCCGCATGGAGCATCATGTAGCATGATATATACGGCTCATGGAAGTCCCGAAGCTTATCGGCTTATCACCCCACACCTTGACAGCTCATGTAAAGGATTCGCAAGAGTGTGTATGCCGCATGTGTCACAAGAGATTTCTGTTTTAAGGGTCCCATTTGGTGGATCCTCGGAGGGGCCCTAACCGTAAACCCTAGCACCCACCGGCCTCACTTTCACAAGAAAGGTCTTCCCCTGCGTGCCAGTCCCAATCCTGAGCCAGTTTTGGGGGAAGTACTTATAACGTGACTGAAAACCTATCTACTAATTTAGGTTTTAGGTACTTCTAACTCTACTTATATCCTACTTGCTAAGTGTAAGATTTAGGCAACAAGGTCGGAGCCTCATGCGAAGGAAAACTGCCAATTACACGCGTGTTTGCTACATTTGTCGGGGGGCTGTAGGGAGGGAAAACTACCGTCAGCTCGATGCCTCGGTTTCATGAACTCATACCAAGCTAAACGCTTTGCTTAGGGGATTTAGGGTTTAGGGTTTAGTAGTAGATGTAGTAGTAGTAGTAGTAGTAGTAGTAGTAGTAGTAGTAGTAGAAGTAGTAGTAGAAGTAGTAGTAGTAGCAGCAGCAGCAGCAGCAGTAGTAGTAGGGTTCAACAGAAACGACCACCACCACCACCACCCCCACTTTTACCCCGACCCCCAGCCCCGTCAACAACAACAGCAACGAGGACAACAACGACCAGCGAAGCCACGACCACCAGCTACATCCAAGCACCAGGATTCAGTTGGGAGGTCCTGGGCTTGTTCATGTTCCGAACATACGGTCAGTCGTGCATGTCGAAAAAAGAAGTGGGTATCTTTTTGTTAGGTGTGCCGCAAACCCTAAACCCGGGACCGCTCGCTGAAAAACACCGCAGGTTCGGGAGAGCATTGCCTTACCTTTGGCTAGTAGGGAATGGAGGAATGGGGTACAATCATAACTACTATTGCTACCAGTCTTCCATTCCCTACTAACCAAAGGTAAACCCTAAACCCCTTTTTCAGCACGGACTCCCTAACCCCTATAAATCCCTTAAAGGATCCCTTTAAAGGAACCTATTACTACCGTTCTTCCATTCCCTACTAATCAAAGTTGCAGGCCAAGAGCTGCTTTAGTACCTCATACTTGTCTTGGAGGGTCGATGTGCCATGGAGGACGTTGACCTCGGGCATGGAAAGCTCAGAAACTCTTCTATGAGCCACGGGCTGGCGCCGGTACTTCTGAATAAGCCCAGTAAACTCTCAAGCCCTAAACCATTAAACCATCCGGGTTCGTTTAGGACGCGAAAAAGCAAACTAAACTTAATCTCTCGAGGGGCACAAGCCTTGGGTTTAGGGGTTAGTTTCAGGGCTTGGGAGACAGGGACATTCTGGAGAGAAGTTCTGGGTCGCTCCCTTCCAGAGTGCGTATTGTGCCATCGCCCGGAACCTTGCTAGGGAGTTGGCTTTAGGGTGTAGGATAAGGGCAGGATTAACCCTCAACCCGGAAGTCTGCTGGCCCCTTGTCGTAGTCCGTGCCTTCCGGAACTCCTCAACCCTGCTTAAACTCTAAACTCTATAAACTCTGAACGTCTCGAACAGGAGTGCCTCGACCAGCTTCGAATGATCGAAGGTGTACCTCAGAATTGTGCTATTGAAGTTGAGGTCTTGGGATGTCCGTATCTAGGTTTATGTCTATAGCCTGTATGTATTTACACGTATTTCTACATAACTAAGTAAGTGAGCAAGTATGTATGTATGTGTCTATGTATGTACATAGAGGCATGGTGCATGCATGCGTACGGCTGTGCATTCATACATAAATACAGTTACGTACACATACGCACATGCATACATGTATGTGCGCATGTACACATACATGTGCATTCATCCGCCCCTTCATCCATACTTGCCTGCATATATACATATAAAACTGGTGCACAGACACGTGTGTGTGTGTGTGTGTGTGTGTGTGTGTGTGTGTGTGTGTGTGTGTGTTTGTGTGTGTGTGTGCATGCGAGTGTGAGTGTTTGTGTGTGTGTGTCTGTGCGTCTGCTTGTAGAGATATCATACCAGATTAGGGGCAATGTGCCTGCTCGGTTTCTCAGAGTTAGCTTGACTCTTCATGTGTTTGCGTGTATGTGTTGTTGTTTTTTGTTCCTGCAGTTGGTGCTCCTGCTGGTGACGATGCTGTCGCTGTTGTGCTGGAGAGATGGTGGCGTAGTGATGCTTGTGCTGTAGCCACCACTGCTGTGGTCACATCCCTTCCGAATCAAGGGAAACATGCAAGGCGAACGCAGTGCTTACGGTTCCACAAACAGCTCATTCAAACACACCCGCAGTATAGCTGCGGCAACCCCAGCCAGCGAATGCCTCTTTGTATTGTGCTATGTATCTACTTGTCTATGTATTTCGCCCGCTTTCTTTTATTCATGCACCGATGTACCTGCCATGGTGAGCTCTGCAGATATATATATATATATATATATACATACTATATACACAGACATGTGTACAACAGAAAGCCTAGAACCCAAACCGTCGACAGCAAAACAAGTCGACACACTCAATTTCGAAAGCCCATGCTCCACTCTACGGCACCCTTGCCTTACTGGCTGTTCCTGGAGAGTGCAAGAACCCACATCACTTGCAAAGGAGCCCCGAAAAAGGGCTTACGAGCTCCTGCAGTGCCTACTGAGACCAGGTTTGCAGCCCTGGCGCGATGAGAAGCCGAGGCCCATCAACGCTTTCAAAACGGCGAGATGGCTGCACAGATGGGTGGTTGTCAAAATTAGGGTCCCTTTTTGGGTCCTTATTATAATACGGCACCTAATATTTAGGGTACCCAAAAAGGGGCCATAATTTCGACAACCTCTCAGATAGCTACGGCTGCTGGCTGCTGCTGCTACCGCACCGGCTGTTGCCTCAACCGTGGTCACTAAATCACACTCCTTCGGAAGTTTGCGGCCTGAGCTGCAAACCTCTTCCCGCGTCTACTGTCAGTGGGAGTAAATGCTAACAATGACGGGGCTGGGCTTTCCCTAGGGCTCCAGTTCCCTAAATAGTAGGTTACTGGGGTATAGAAGATATGGCTAGTAACCTACTATTTGGGCAACTGGAGGTCTAGAGTTTGCTAGATATCGACAAAACCTTCGAAGCAGAACCGAGCCCAAACATGGCAAAAGCCGGGGCCGACCGGTGCCGAAGGTTGATAAGCAAAGCTCCGAGCGATGGTTTCCCAATCTTCGGCATTAGTCGCTGAAGGCTTCAAGGTTTTTTGCATGTTTTTGTGAATGGCTTTTCGCTGTCAAAACCATCTTTATGGGATTTGTAGGGCATTGTAGGGCTTTCGGGGGGTTTCCAAAGCATTTGGCCAGCTTCCAACGTACCTTTGAGTGAGGCCTTGCATCCCAAAGGGAATCCGTAGCGATTGTATGAATTCTGCAAGTGGGGCACGGAAGAAACGAAACGGACAAATGCGCTGGGTAAATCAAACTTGTGAGTGTCCTATGGTATCTTTAACAGTCAGGGTCGTGCAAGAAGAATCCGGATGCAGCTGTACCGGCGTCCGAAGCTACAGCGGGTCCCCTGAGCCCGCGGTGAGGCACTGTTGGAGTTTGCACGAGGTTTAACAGCTTAACGTTCAGGGTAAAGGGTTCAGAGTCCAGGCGGGTGTATGTAAGCAAGCACAACTGTACCCAGGAGCCTTCAACCAGGGCCTATCTACAGTACGAAGGTCGCGGTTGTTGAGTTTCCAAAACAGCCAATGTGTGCCAGCATTTCAGGCACGAAAGCAAGGAAGGCAGTTCAACAATGCGGAGCAGCACCAGCAGTAGGCAAGAGTGACAAGCTGCTTACACCCCGTGTAAACCGCTCCGATTTCAACATAATCGTATTCAATGTTATGGTGCAGCCGCAACCTCACTTGCTATCACAGTTGCAGTCATGGCTTGTACTTCCTGTAGCTATGCGCCTATGATTATGCCGTCGCAAAGCAAGCCAGTGTACCAAAACAACATTTGCACACAATTTCACCCAAGCCCTCGACAGAAGCCTGAACAAAGATGTATGCAGAGAATCCAGTATCCCTTAATTGAAGAGTATACCTGACATTATAGTAGGATCCCCAATATGATTTAAGGTCGATTAGGTAAACTCTACCCTTTTTTGCACCAGTCTGCACTATATAACCCTAAACCTGGACCTCGTAAACTCTGAGTTCAGTCCCCAGCCGACTTCACGCGGACTCGGTGTGTAGGCAGAGTTGCGCTGGGCCTTCGGCTCTTAGCGACCCCAAAGCAAAGTCCGAGAGGTAGGCCCAGAGATCTATAAGAGCTCCTGTGAGGGATCCTATACGGGATCTATAGGGTTCAGGGTTTAGGGGGCTCCAATATCCCTTAATTCAGGAATATACCGTACTTCCTACTAGGGATCCTGCCCGAATGTAAGGCAATGTAAGGTATATTTTAGAAGGGGCCCCACCCTGTAATAGTGGTATAATAGGAATATATAGGGCCCTAATATAATCCTTATAGTCACTATCACAGGGTGGGGGCCCCTTCTAAATATTGGAGCCTCTGGGAGTCGACGAGAGAACCATTGAGCAGATTTTCTACTTAGCCCGGCTCAACGACACCAGGCAATATAGGGGCCTAAAGAATTACAAAGACGGTTTTAGGTGTCCTTGTTATAAACAATGTATAACGGGTCCCAAAAATTCTATCCTAATTGTTAAGGCCCCTGTAGTATGTCCATAAGGGTGTAGGATTTGAGGTTTTCATCTAACGTGTACAAGCCTTTTCTCCGCAGGTCCCCGCCTGTAGTCGGTTTAGGGGTTTAGGGTTTAAGCTTCCTTACTCAACGATTACGGCTCAAGGTGAAAGGAGAACAGCCTGAGAATAGCAGTTGAAGTCTGGAATATCAACGCCACCTGCCAAGATGTTACAGGATGGCTCATCGGCCTTTCCTATCACTTATCGAAATGCTGACCATCAGTCCTCCGCCTGAGGTTGGTTGAGTGATATTCAAGAAGTCTTCACGGGTCAAAGGCGGTGGCAGGTCAACTACAAACAGTTCAACTGTCCTGCTCAGTTTGCAGCCCTTACGCATGGCATACCCACTGTTTTTTCTAAACCCTTTTTGAACGAGGTCTCCCTGAAGTGCCTCCAAGTTGCCTGCCTCATCGACGGCTTGTGCATCACAAGGCATGGTACGCTCCAAACCCTAAACCCCAAACCAAATCTTCCCGGCACTCAGCTTCGCACAACCCAGGATGGAGCAGATTCCGATGCGTCTGAGGCAAGCTGGACGACCTGCATCGGAACACATGATTACGGCTTTTACGAGCAGTCTTTGTAACTGTGACAATTGTTGTTTTGTCTTACTACTACTGCTGTTCTGATTTTGTTACTGTAAGTATTGCTACTGCAAATTTGTGTTCAGAGTGTCCAACTCTCACACCATGGTACGCCTCAGGGTTGCAATGTTGGGGGTTTGTAGATTTGAAGGATGTCAAGGTTCAGAATTTTGGGGTTTGGGATGTTTGGGCTTCAGGTTCATCTCGCAAGCACAACCCTCATAGCAAAAACAAATTCCCTTCATCTGTATCTGATTGTCAAGTAGGGCTGCTCAGAGCTTCTCTGTGTTCATGTGTGAGGAATTGTGAGGAGCTCTTCTTCTATGAAGGCCCCGAAACCTTCCACCCTTAACCCCATTATGACAAGGCACCGGCAATGGAACACAACTTCGAAGCAACCTCCGCAATTCCTGGAAATCTGGGTCCCTGGCTTCCTTTTGAAGCCCAGGGTGTGGTACCAGGTGGTATGACGAGGTGAGGACCTGTCTGGGATGAAGGGCTCCTTCGGATTTTGGGTTGCCTCTGGTTTCCGCTCTGAAGTCTTACCTGGACCCCAAAAGTATGTGGAATAATAGCCTTTTATAGGTTTTGGCCCATTATTTTACCTACTTTGGGGGTCTAGGTAGGCAGCTCTCGCACAAAATCCAAGCTAAAATCAGGCTTTAAGGTTGAAGAAGGCTGCGCAAACCAAGAGGTTGGCTTTGTGCGTCGGATCACCCACAGACTCCCATATCCCTTGCTTAAGGAATAATCCTTAATTCATTGTAGGATCCCTGATATGATTCAAGGTATATAGCTTAACTAAGGGATAATGGAATCACTGGGCAATCCTAAACCCAAAAAGCCCTTCCCAACTAGGGCTTAGAGTGCAGGTTCAAGGATCATGTAATATAGGGGCCTTAATATTTAGAATAGGGGTCCTTTAATGTAGGGGCCTTTAATTAGAATAGGGTTTTGGGGGCCCAGTATGCTATGATTATGGTAAGGAACCCCACAATAGTATTTGCACCTGTATAGGGCTATGTTTGAGGTTTCCGTACTCAGACACGGAGCGTTGGAGCTCCACTCAGATGAAAAAGCCCCCCACATGTATTTTTTGCAAGCAGAAAAATGAAGCTGGAAGCGGCGCTGTTGCCAAATCTGAACCCCTTCGCAAAGTGTCCCTTTGAAGCCTTAATCTACACATGATACAGCAAGTAAGCTGATTAAAACACTCCCAACACATGGTAAGAACGAAGGCAATTCACCAGCCTACTTGTAAGTACTGGTTGGAGCTTCTTCCCTCTGGCGCCTTCAACTTGTCGCCTTTCCAGACCCTTACACCAGATCCCAAAACCTACGCGCCAAATCAGAAGATGGGAAATGCTTCCGTCTTGCTCAGTCTGCGTTTGGCCCCAGACACCGCGCAAGAGAAAGGTTGGAAAAAGGCCGCCACCCTAAAGCCTTATACGAGTGGTTGTCAAAATTATGGTCCCTTTTTGGGTCCCTATCATAATACGGCACCGAATATTTAGGGTATCCAGACAGGGGCCATAATTTTGACAACTACCCATACAGGCTTTTTTCCCTAAGCCCTGGAACCTAAACCCTCTAAACCACTAACCCCAAACCCCTAAACCCTATACCCTAAACCCCTAAACCCTTATCCAGGCTTTCCGGGAAGAACAGACCACATGACACAAGCATCATGCTGGGAGCCACGCTGGCTCAAACCCCCTCCTCCGCTGAACCTGGAGTCAAGCGAGAACTTGCGAAGTTAACACAGGCCCTATACCCTAAACCCTCTACCCTGCAACCCTAAACCCGATGAACTTGCGAAGTTGAGGTGTTTGGGGTCGAGGCTTCGGTAGAAGACCATTGATTTTGATTCAGAAGCTAGACCCTAGCCGTAGCCGCTAGGGTTATTGAAGAGCTGGGGCTTACGAGCAGACACACGGCAGTACTTTGGGGGGCTGTCGCGTTTAGAACTTGGAATTGCAAAAGTGAGGAGAAAAAAGAAAGATCTATCTCTCTCTCGCTCTCTCTCTCCCTCTCTCTCTCCCTCTCTGGAATAACTTCAGCTTTCTTGCGCCATTGAGACAATGGGTTTCAGATCCTGGTTGAAAACCCAAGTCAGGATCACACCGTCGAGGATCCAGCTCCGACATGAAACTGTGAATGTTCCAACTGAGCTGGCACTGGGCATTGCTACATGCTCAACAGGCAAGCTTAGTATGAATATGATATTCATACATACATATATACACACAGAACATAGTTATACATATATATATATATATATATATATTATAGTTATCCCTATACATTACGCATGCCATCTGCATTTGTTCGTTCTGCTTTGTTGCGGTCCTGTCTGCAGATCGGCCTTCCCACTCGTGATGGGGCCGGGACATCTTTGACTATGCGGACAAGGATTGCTTGTATGCCAGGGCATCATATCCCGGATAAAGCCTAGACCGTCCTAAATTCCGACTTTCGTCTTCGGCCTTCAAGGTTTAACCTGCAGAGGCCTTGTTAGGTTTCGGGTTGAGCACCAATTGACTTCCACGACGAGTGCTGGTCCTTCTGGCACGCATACTCCAGTCTTGTGCTCTAGCACGAGCGAGTGGCCCAAGGGCTACCACCCTAAACCCAAAACCCTGGCATGAATTCCCGGAGTTTCGAGGGAGACGAATTCCAGACGATCAAGACCGAAGGAGCTCCGTAGATAATGACGAGCCAAGCCCGACTGAAACTGCTTTAGATTCCAATCCCTAGACCTCCAAGTATACGAATAGTACTCTGGGGGCCTAGAGTCTATAAAATTACATACTTTGGGCTTTTTGGAGCCCCTGGCAAAGAACAAAGGGCTTTCCACTCCAAAACAATCCGATAACTGCAAGCTTGAGGCCTTCGGACTTGTAGTCTTAGATTTTCAAGCTCGCATGGAGGACGCATAGTTCATGGAGATCTGTCGAGGTTCAGGCCCGGAACCCAATGGCCCAAAATCCTCGAAGCCTTGCCTGCATGGTCTTTGGGCCCAAACGCTTTGAAGCAATACGACTAGGGGACTTCCTCAACTCTACTAGAACCCGAAACCCTAAACCCTAAACCGCAAAAATCCTAAACCCTAAACCCTATATATCCTAAACCCCACATGCGAAACTCCTAAATCCCAAACCCGGCCTAAACCCTCAAATCCAGAAGCCCCCAGAATCCTAAACCCTAAACCTTTTTGCACAGACTTGTATATGCCCGCCTGGATATCAGAGCCGCTGCACTCGTAAACCCTAAACCCTACATCCTAAACCGTAAGCCCTAAACCCTACAACCCTTTTGCAGGGGGCTTGCTTCGTCGCCCGGGGGCTCCCTCTGCTAAGAACGACCCTAAAGCACAACCTAAACCCTAAACCCCTCAACCCTAGACCCTAAACCCCTAAAACCCTAAACTACCCTGAGGCGCCTTATAAATATCCCCCCCGCCATTCCCCGGTTCGATCCGCCTCGGCCAAACACTGGTGGAGGGTTGAGGGCTCAGGGTTTAGTTTAGGGTTTAGGGTTTAAGTTTAGGGTTTAGGGTTTAGGTTTGGGCTCAGGGCTCAGGTTTTGGAGTTCAGGGCTTTGGGTTTTGACGCAGTGTTCATGGTTTAGGGCGGCTAGACAAAATGCTACTATGCTCAGGGTTGTTATTATGAAAAGCTCCTGTAACAAGGGGCAGTAGTATAATAAGAGTTACTATGATAAAGGTTCATGCTTAACAATAAGCGTTACTTTCATGAGGGCACCTTTAATGGAAAAGGTTCATATGAGATAAGGATGATTTTCACAAGGCCTACTACAATAAGACTTATGATCAGAATCGCTATAACGATGCTAGGGGTTTCTATTTCAGGCTGTGGCACCCTCTGGTCTGATTGCGCAAGTACAACTCCGAACTCAAAAACGGTGAAAAATACAGGTGGGTTAGGGCTTAGGGTTGCGGATTTCTTTGGGAACTTAAGTCGTTCGGGAGCTAAGGCCTTGGGTTTAAGCGTTGGAGCTGGGGGTTTAAACTGATTTTCCAGTGTTTTGGTGTTGGATGTTGTTGTAGATCCGCCTTCCCGGTTTGGTTGGCTTCAGAGCTCTGCACGTGGGGGTTGAGGGCGGCTTAGGGCTGAAATAAGGTTGATGTGCCCTTCTGCAGGCTCTGTAACTACTATTTGCTTAAGAAACCCCAAAAAAATGAAAAAAAATAATCCCTATATTACCCCCATAAGGAATATGTTTTTTACTTTTGGGGGGTTCTTAAGCAAATAGTAGTCTTGGGCGGGACGGCTACGAACCCAGCAGATCCGAATCCGAAGAACCCCTCAACAAAACCATGAAAGCCAAAACCAAGCGAAGGACCCCAAGAACGCAAAACACATCCCTGAAAAGCCATGCTGAAACCCTCAAGTAGTTGAGTCTCTCTCCATGAATATGGACACTGAACTTAATAAAAATCCTTCAACCAGGTACCTTGCTCTTAACAGGCTCCCACTTCACCCCTAATCCCCACACCCTGTTCGTTAAACCCTATAAACCTTTGAAGGACCCCTTAAACTGACCCAAAAAGGTTCCCTGCAGGAGCCCTATAGACCCTTCCTTTGGGCTCCTGGCGAATAGCGATGCTGGATGGCATGCTCAATGACCTGGAGTTGCCCTAAACCCCAAGGCCCAACGCGGGAGGTTTTGGAAGGGCAGCTTTAGGATGTTATGAGGCTGTTACAAGGGATTCAAGCACGTTGCGCGGGCTTCATGAGATGTTTGTAGCGGCTTTTACAAGGTTTTACATGGTTTCATTTTGTATCAGGGTTTCCCCGCTGGGCTTTCAGAAGTGGAACAACGCTTGTGAATGTTGCCAAGGCATATGTACACAGAAGCATAAAGTGGACTATCCTGTCACATTGCCACTATATTTCCGAGCTAAGTCAAAGAGCAGCTGATCACGAAATGCTGAGACATACTAGCAGGAAGGCAAGACTTGATAGGCATGTGCTGACCTTTGCGGCCAGTCCGAGCTGCTATAGCACCGTGCGCGACCTTCAAAGCAAAGCTGCCAATCACAGTCCGACGCTGCGGCCTTGTAGTAGCAGCATTCGAAGTGCAGAAATGGGGCCTTCTCAGGATCGCGGAACCTGAGGCCCGGCATCGTTCGTCAAAACGGAGAGACCCTTAATCAGGACCCCTAGGTATATACCCTATAGCTATTATAAACCCATTATATAGCCCATTATAGGGTAGGGGTCCCCACTAAGGGTTTCGTCAATTCGACATGCTTGCCATTGCTGAGTGGGCTGGCTGCATTGTTGCTGCAACAACTAGAAGTACTAGCACGAACTAGCTCGTGCAGCTGGCACAGGATAGTCTTGAGTAGCAGTAGTAGTAGTAGTAGTAGTAGTAGTAGTAGTAGTAGTAGTAGTAGCAGGAGTAGTAGTAGTAGTAGTAGTAGTAGTAGTAGTAGTTGTAGTAGTAGTAGTAGCAGTAGTAATAGTAGTCGTAGTCGTAGTCGTAGTAGTAGTAGTAGTAGGAGGAGGAGGAGGCAGCAACAGCAGGAGTAGTACAGTAGTAGTAGTCGTCGTAGTAGTAGTACTCGTACTCGTACAAGTACAAGTATCAGTACTAGTTGTAGTAGTAATCGTGGTAGTAGCAGTAGTAGTAGTAGCAGTCGTCGTCGTGGTTGTGGTGGTGGTATGGGTGGCTAGTAGCAGTAGTAGTAGTAGTAGTAGTAGTAGCAGTAGCAGTAGCAGTAGTAGTAGTAGTAGTAGTAGTAGTAGTAGTAGTGGTAGTAGTGGTGGTAGTAGTAGTAGTGATAGTAGTAGTAGTAGTAGTAGTAGTAGTAGTAGTAGTAGTAGTAGTAGTAGTAGTAGTAGTAGTAGTAGTAGTAGTAGTAGTAGTAGTAGTAGTAGTAGTAGTAGTAGTAGCAGTAGTAGTAGTAGTCTACTACGACGACGAAGACTACTACTACGGCTACTACTGCTACTACTGCTACTACTGCTACTACTGCTACTACGACTACGACTACGACTACGACTACTACTACTACTACTACTACTACTACTACTACTACGACTACCACTACCGCAACCACAACCAGGACCACTGCTACCACTACTACCACTAAAAAGAGCTAATATTCGTACTGCTGCTATTGACACGGTGTTATGCAATGCCATGGTAGCTTCCCGTCATCTTTTTTGTTGTACCGGAGATGCGCTTTTCAAGCATTGTCGCTTTCGGTGCCACTATCCTGATTATCAACATGCTGGACGCGAAGTTTTGAGTGACTTGAGGGGAGGTCTCCAAAAATGCGAGAAGCCTCAAGAGTAACTGAGGCAGCCGGCCCCCAGTATCTGCCGAAGATGTGGCCGTCTTTGATAAAGCACATCCTTGAGCATCACAGTTTGTGAAATCCGGGTAGATTTGCATCTTCCGGGTTGTTTTACTAAGCCTGCGAGGAACTAAGCACGGCACGAGCCACCCATGATCTCGTCACCCTTCTTCGTGTTGCCTGCAAGTCCGTTTTCCACCAACCAGGGAGCGAACTCTGCTACACAGTTTGAGATTTGGCGTAAATTTCAACCCCAAATCCCCGAACCCTAAACCCCTATTTATAGCTGAAACACGAACGACCCAAATGCTCAAAACCTTCCCTGAATACTGAATTAAACCCTTCAGTGCGGCCAGCCATGTCCCAAAAGATCAGAGGGCCCAACGCGCCAGCACCAGAAGCATGCGGTGGGGAAGCTTCTCTCCTCGTAAGTGTTTCGGGTTTCCGGGTTTTGGGTCCTTAGAGAGTTTTGGGATTGTTTTGTTTCAACTTTACTTCAAAGTTTAGGGTTCAGGCATCTTTGTTGCTTCGAGTTTCGGGCTGTGAGTCTTTCGGGATCTGGGATGTGGCAGGAAGGGGCTTGATGCTTAGGGCCTGATGCTCATTTTGGCTCTCACATGTTGGGCATCTCCGGAGTACTACTACTACAACTACTGCTGCTCCTACTCCTACAGCTACTGCGACTGCTCTGCTCCTGCTGCTGCTACTACTACTGCCACCCCTCGTGCTGCTGCAAAGTACACCAGGGTTCTGTGTTTGCCCTCACTCCTTACCGTTGGTTAGTAGGGACTGGAGGAATGGGGTGCAATTATAACTACTACTGCTACCATTCTTCCATTCCCTACTAACCAGCGGTAAGAGCTCGGGCTCAGGTCGCAGCCCAGCATTCTGAAGAACTCCTCGCTCAGGTCACACCTGCTTCGGGCTTTTAGGTTTTGTGTCAGTTTGGAACGCCATCATTGAAACACTTGCAGGTCTGGAATTGTGCAACAATGTGCAGGAGTGCGCTGTGGCAGTGGGATTGAGAAGCTGCAACTGGTGCGTAGATTCGGCATTCATGCGCTGCCTGACCTGAACAACCAAGAATAAAATTGAACAGGCCTGTATTCGTCGTCGCAAAGATCCACGTTCCCGTGCTTAAGCCTGTCACTTCAGCATTCTGCTGCAGCACGGATTGCAGCAGTATGCACATGAAAAGAATAGCCACAAAGGCGATCAGCAACGTGAAAGATAGGAAGCCAGGAACTCATCCCATCAGTAGTGCTAACGGTAATGTTGACGTTGACAACAAAAATTGTCAGAGCACCTGGCAAGACGTCTGTAGTATTCATGAAAAATGTAGATTCATGAAGAAAAGGTATTCTAGCATCAACTGCATCATCACTACGCAGCTTAGGCCCTAAACCTCTTAGGGTGCTGGTCAAGCTCTTCAGTTTAACATTAGCACCGCATCATCCTCAAGGACGTCTGCATGTATCAGAAGGCAAGAGCCTTTCCCACTCAGGGCAAGGCTGTGTCGGTAGGTAGCACGACTGATACCTTGCTTGCTTGCAGGTGTGGGTACCGGGTTTGTTCTTCCATGGGCTGGGTGCTGGTAGATGCACGGCGTCAGCCAAAAGAACCGTAGATCAGCAATGATTCAGGACCACACTTCGGACCAGCACATGTGCATATCTGGGGAACAGTGCGGGACCAATCACTGGTGACTGGTGCAAGATCCCCGGGCTTTACCCTACTAGGATACCCAGTAACCTAACAACAAAAAGGCCTCTCTTTTTGGTATTGGGTAACTTTATAAGGAACCTAGGACTACAAAAAGGGAATAAGGGTACTACTGGGCATCCTAGCCTAAACCCAAAGCCCTCGGCGGTGCCAGCCAGATGCCCTGACGCTTAGCGACCCTCAAGTCACCGAAACAAGCTCTCCAATGCTGGGCAGAATGTTGAACCCCAACCTCGACACAAAAGCAGTATATGCTCGTGTGTAGTTTTGTGGTGTACATGTACAAAACAGTATATAGAAGTTATACAAGTATACAAAATACAGCATAAATATGAATATCTGTATGTACATCTCTAGTACATAAAGTATATTACAGTATACCTATATCTCTGTGTATAGACATCTGCACACAGAGAAAGAGAGAGCATACTGAGGTGAGTACACTTCGGACATCAAGTCGGCATTGACCTTGGGGGGTTTTGGAGTTGCGAGATTACGGCTGACGGACTATACGAAACCTGGGGCTTTAATGCCCATGACATCGGGGCCTGAATTCGAAAAGGGTTTTCGGAGGTACCTTATAGTCTCATTATATAAGTACTTTCAAGGCCCCTCTCTCTCTCTCTCTTTCTGCCGTGCCAGCCTAAAGGGTCAGGACCTTGTATCACACAGAGCCTTTGTCAGGTGCAAGATGTTCTAAAATTTTCTGGGCTTATAAGCATGAGGCCACATCTCAACGTGAAGTGAAGCAAACTTAACCCAGCACGGTTCAAGCTTCAGCCGATGAAAGGCTCACGGCCGGAAAAGCTGTTGCCAAAGCACGAAAGCGTCCGTACATCCAGCAGTTTCAAGGATGTCCCAATTCACCCCAACGTCCTTGAATAATTTCGACAACAGAACAGAAGCTTTTCAGTCTGTCGATCCTGATTTGGATTGACACCCCTCAGCCATGTGTCCAAGTTGAGGACCCCAGACCCCGCCAAGGTCCGATGTCTGCAGTAGTAGTAGTAGTAGTAGTAGTAGTAGTAGTAGTAGTAGTAGTAGTAGTAGTAGTAGTAGTAATAATAGTAAGCCTCAAGCGCCTCCCAACCGGCACACAAAACCAAGAGCAAACCCGTCCTAACGCGCTGTTTGAGCCCTTACACGGGCTTAAGGGCTGGGCGGATGACGGATCGATGGAGCCGTCAATCACGTCTATTCTGACCTGCAAACGTGTTAGGACGGAAAGATCCAGGGTTCAGGGTGTCACACTTCGGAGGCTGCTACAGTAGAAAGAGATGGCTAGGAGGTTTTCGTTGAGGACAGAAAATGTTTGCTGTTGATTGGGCTTTCGGTTAAGGGCGCCGCACCGGATGGTTTTGGAAGCGGCTTGACATGTTAGGTTGAAGGTTGAACTAGTGACCCTCATCGAAGCGAGCAAGGCATGCTAACCCTCAGAGTAACCCTTCCAGTGTGCACAGAGTAATAGAGTAGCCCGTGCCATTACCCCATATCTACTTGGCCCCCGACGCCCTCGGTCGCTGCGAGAGCCTGGCTGAGCGAGGGTTCGCGTGCACATGGGGCACTTGAGTGATTCCGGCAGAAGTTCATTACAGGGTTTAATTACGCTCTCGCAACTCGGACACAGCCAGACGAGGTTCTTGGCTCGCAGCGCCGTTCTAGGTTGGCTCTCTCGAGTCAACTGTAGTGATTATAGGGTTTAATTAGGGTTTAGAGATACATACATACGTAAGTCATGCATACACGCTTACATGAATACATGCTTACTTGCTGACTGCACCCACATGTCTGAGCCCCACGCAGATCTCTGCTTTGCAATCTCACGCGCATTCTTCAGCCGCAGCCTCAAAAACAAAGTAGGTACGGAAGGAATTCCAATTACAAGTTCTGAGGGTTCCTTCAACATACACGACAGGATCTGCAGCGAAGACAGATTTCCGAAAATATCCAATCATCAATCAGATCGCAAGCAAGCAACAGGAGCAAGAACTGCGAATGTAGGGAGCAGCTGCGGAGGACGTGACGTTGCTGTCACACTGAAACTTGAACACTAAGCCGCAGCCTGACACCTAGAGTCTTCAGGGCATGCACCCAGAGACGCCAATATCCCTTAATTAAGGAATATACCTTAAATCCTATCAAGTATCAAGGATCCTACTATAATTCTCGGTGTATTCCTGAATTAAGGGATATTGGAGTCTCTGGGCGGAGTAAGCAGGCGGCATTCGCAAGAAGTCGTCGAAGTCCTTGTAGGGCTCCGGCCTCTGCTGCAGAGAGTAAGGATGAGAACCGCCATTATCATCGTCAGCAGTTTCAGAGTGATGGTAAGTACAGGCGGTAGAAAACCACATCGGCATTCCACTTTTTGCGATTCGGTGATTTGCGCCACGTTGGGTCATCGCACTCAGCTTTGTGTCGCTGCCTACTTCCACGAAGGATCAACATGCGGTGCTGTGCTTCAGCACTGCAGCATCCACATGCTCTCATGCACAGCATCACTTTCAACGTATTTCAATCCTTCTTACTTCCCGTGCGCCCTGCTAACTTACCCTGATACTGAACGTGCAATATGGATTCAGCCCACTTCTGCTCGAAGACTTGCAAGACCAAGCTGGAAACTTCGAAAGCTTCATAAGCCCTTAACGTGGACCTGTCGCTTGTCAGAACTGCTCCTGAGAATCTTGTGTTGAAAGTCCACACTTCCCACGGACCCACGTGCTGCCACAGGAAATGCTTTGGGTCTGGTCACACATGGGTTTAGGGTTGAATCCACCAATCATCCATGCCGACCCCTGGATCATACTACCGCCCTTTCGCTACATGCCATACTACTCGGGTGCTGCTCTATCGCGATCTAGTGAGGCAGTGGTTCGCAGTGGAGGGGCGACATTACTTGCACACATGGGCCCCTGAGGTTTGAAAGCACGCGGTGTGCCATCGGAGCTTGGACACTCCCTGTACACAACACCGCAGGTGGATTGGAGGTGCTCAACCCATTCTTAGCCACTGTGGGCATGATGTTGACGATGGGGAGGAAGCTAGTGCGGATTATCCTGAACAATGCATGAACTCGATTGTGCTGAATACCGTCTAGTAGCACAAGTTTCCATATCCAGATAAATTCGTCTTGGAACCATGCCTTATATTCCACGGTGCCTGTCCTGCAATTGCAGTTTTATTTCGCCAGGTGCAGGAAACTCACTCCGTCCATGCAATTTCAAACAAGTACCGACAGTTTCACAGGTAAGAAGCACGAAGATCTGGTCAATCTGGATCAAACCTGATCCCTCGATCCCATTCCGGCAAGTCCTACATTACCTCTAGGATGATTCCTCGCACTCCGCACATTCAAGTTGGCTTGATACATACATACGTACACATGAGCAGACGGCAGTCTCTACATCTGTGATCTCGCCTTTGTCACTATTTTTTCATACACCATACTCGCCTTCCCTTCTTTATTTGCCAACAAACCTCTGCCTTTACGCGCCTACCGAACCGAGCAAGCGAAACTCCGAGAAATTCTGTAAACCAACAAGACTTACTACCCCAACAAGCCATAGAAATAAAAGGTTAAACTTTAAATTCCGATTCCTACTAAACTATAAGAGCCCAAAAAGTTTAAAGGGGGGTTAGGTATTGGGGATCTAACAAGAAGCCACTCTGACCGAACCTGGGTCCTCATCGAGCTCTAAGCCTACGCGCGCAAGAACAAAAACCAATACAGGAATACCAGTACGAGTACTAGCCCAAAAGGCTAGGACTGAGAAGACGACAGGAACCTGCTGCAAAACCGCTGCAACCCTCATCCCCTCTGGCGAATAAGTCTAATCGGCCTCTTCCACTCCACCAGCGGGTGAATGAGTTTAGGTTTTCCGGGCTTCAGGGCTGGGTTTCTTCGGAAAAAGCTCGGGGTTCTCGGGGTTAGAACTTACGGGTTTTGAGGCTTCGGGTTCAGGCTCTAAAGGTTTAGCGCCTGGAGGCTCCAGGAGCCTCCGATTGCGCTTTTCATACGGCTCGTCGGTTTTACTGCAGAGGAGAAAGCTTGCGTCACGCTCCATGAAAATCAGCATCGAAGTCGTCGTCATCCTCGCCCTCCGGGGGCATCTCCTCACCCTCCTGGGCAAAAGCAGCCGCAGCAGGTGTCCCATCTAACCACGATGAATGCTACACCGACCCCCCGGAATCCCCACACTCCAAACGCAAAGTAGTTCAGCGGTTCGTGGCACCCAACAGAAACCCATGCCATGAAAGCTGCAAAAGACTTTGGGACTTCAGACTGTCGCCTACTCGAGGGTTTCGGATTACGAACGCCCGGCGGGAAAAAACACAAACCTAGGTTGGCCCTTTAAAGCCTCTGAAAAATCTTCGTAAATAGGGTCCTATTAAGCCCCAAAAGGGACAATATACAAAATATCCCAAAGGCCTACCTAGAAACAAACAGACACATCTAATCTGATTGTCAGCCAAAGCAGGTCATGTCCACGACATCGTCCGGGTGGAACATTCGCAGCCCAAGTGCCAAGTGGGGGATCGGGTTTAGCCTCGGACCCACTTGGAGGGTCGCGGGACTTAGTAACTGGTTATTTTAGGGACTTATAAGTACCATAACCCCAATTAGGGTCCCTTTTAGGGTACTTATAAGTCTACTTGCTACCTACTTACTAAGTCCCCCGACCCTCCAAGCAGACGATGAAGCAACTGACACAAGTCCAACAAAACTGCTGTACACCCCCAAGCTTGTATGTACCATTGCCTCCACAAAAAAGGGCCGACATGGGAGTTTCCGAATGGGGAACGGGAACAAAATAGAATACCTTAATAATAGTAGAATCCCTATTATAAGGACCCCCAAAACAAGGTACCCCTACTTTTCGGAAACTCAAAACCCTAAACCCTTTATAAATCCCTTTTAGGAACCCTTCAAAGGTACCCCTACTTCTCGGAAACTCCCATATCACAAACCACCGGAACTCCACCCTGGGACCCCTCTGGCCCTGGAGCCCCGAACTCCAAACCACCCCCGAAAGTCCACAGCCCATCCCGAACCCCTCAACCCATCCTAAACCCCAATCCCGAACCCCTAAACTCCTCACCCTAGACCCTAGACCCTAAACCCTAATCCCCAACCCCTAAACCCCTCACCCCAAGACCAATCCCGAACCCCTAACCCTGGACCCTAGACCCTTATCCCCAATCCCGAACCCCTAAACCCCGAACCCCAGACCCTAAACCCCAATCCCGAAGCCGAAACAGCGAAGCTCAAGCACTACTCGTAGGCTTGTGTTGTTCAAGAAACCATGCTTTTTAAGGTTTTTTGACGTTAAAAAGCACTCCTCGTAGGCTTGCATCTTCCGACGGCTGCGGAGGACGGAGCCCACGCCACGCAGGAGCAGGTCCAGGCCCACCTTTCAAAGAAGCCGCGGTTGTGGGTTTAGGGCTTTGAGTAGGGTTCAGAGTTTTAAGTATGGTTCAGGGCTTAGGGTTTTAAATAGGATTTAGGGTTTAAAGTAGGGTTTAGGGTTGAGGGGTCCAGGCCCACCTCACAAAGAGCACCGGCTGAAGATCCTGGTGCTATAGCGCATCGAAAACTTGAAGCCTGAGGGCCCTGGGTTCCAAAATGCTAACGTCTACAGTGGTTTAGGGTTTAGGGTTAAGGGTTTAGGGTTTAGGGCCCAAACCCCTAAACCCTAAATCGCAAGCTGTTAATCTTAAAAGAAAGGCTTGAAAAAACCCAAGCCCCGGAATCCTGAACCCCCAAAAAACCTGAAAAGCCGAAGGCCGAGCTCTTCCTATAGTCTCCATTGTAGTTCCTTTTTGGGGTTACTTACCTTATCTAGGATACCCAGTAACCTAAGAATAAAAAGGCCTCTCTTTTTGGTATTGGGTAACTCTATAAGGAACCTAGGACTACAAAAAGGGAATAAGGGTACTACTGGGCATCCTAGTTATAGAATCCTTAATATATATTTGGTTAAACCAAAAAAGGAACTACAATGGAGACTATAGGTTGGTTTAGCTGTAGGATCAAGGGAACATGTAAGGACATGAAGCGAAGGAATCCCGAACTCGGATTTTGAAGCGAATTGAAGGTTCCCAACTCAAACCATACCAAGATCCTGATAAGACCCTTACAAAACCCTGAACCCCTATACCCTCTCTCTCTCTCTCTCTCTCTCTCTCTCTCTCTCCCAGGCATTCGAAACGTCAAGCCCGGTTGCAGGAAACCCCTAAACCCTGTACCCCAAACAGGAACCCTCAATTCATGGCAAAACCAGAACCAGTCTCAGTAGTGGTTCATGAGAGGAGAGGTAAACCAACTTTGATACCTAGGATCCTGCAAGTATTCCAAGCCTGGCTAGCGCAAAACAAACTGCATTGATAACTTTGGTAACTCTACTTGGAGGTCTCAAAAGGTGGGATGAAGGTAGATAGGGTCAAGAATCCCTTATATCAGGACTCTCATTTGGGAATTATCCACCTAATCACTCTCATCCCACGCTTGAAGCCCCTTGATATAGCCTCAGACCCTAAACCTGGTTCACCCCAAAAATAGACGTACAATCCATCGAAGACTATAGTACTTGTACCTAGGGTTCAGGGACACTCCTGCGGCCCGCGCCCTAGAGAAGAACACCAAGGACAGCGAGCCTGAGATGCCACTTCTGGGTTGTGCTTTAAACCCTTTGAAAATTACTTATGGATAGGTTCCCTTTATAAGGAAATAAGGGAAATTAAAAATTATCCCAAAGCACAACCCAGACTTTATCGGGGCTGAGGTTTCTCGGAGTTAGGATTAGGGAGACCCTGGGGATATAGACCCTTGTAAGAGAGCCAGAAGCGTGGATAAGAAGGGTCTCCCTTCAGGGGTCTAGGAGTTTCAGGTCAATGATGTTTTTGGCTTTAAGGCTTCAGGGTTTTCGCGCTTGAGGGCTTGTGGAGCTTCTGAGTTCAGGATCAGGGCTTTTTGGGTTTGGAGGCACGCGGTCTGCGTTCATGGGGTGGCCTTTATGCGCCAATAATCTTGCATCCCTAGGCTACCAATCGATTCATCCGCAATTCATGAGGGTCCAGAAGCCTGGAAGAAACGGCGGCATGCAACATAGCATTAGTCCCATGTCCGGCAGGAGAAAACTGTAAAGAAAACCTCAGCCGTGCAACCTTCTAGGTTGTTTGGGTTTGGGCAGTCCGTTTCCTCCCAAACCCTAAACCCTTTTTGCAGCAGGCCTCGGTGTCCAGGCGGGGGAAAGGGGGGGCTCTTGCTGTAAACCCTAAACCCTAGGTGGAATGCGACTTTGGTTTCGGATGCAGTCTGGGGGGGCGCTGAAATCTTCAAGACTCGATGACGGTTTAGGGTTTTGACACTCGCACTCGGACAAAGCCTGGCAAGGTCTGTAGCGATTCTGGTCCTTCGTTAACAGGCGACGGGCACATATCACCAGACGCACACAATCATGGGTCCCTTCAGCACTGTTTGCTCAAAGGACAACACTGTCAATCACAATAGACCGTAAGCCAACTCCAAAAATGCAACAATATTCCATTATCGTGTTGACAGTAGACCATCCTCAGGACAAACGACTAAAGAACCTTACAAGTAAGCAACCCAGCCCCTAGTTCAGTCCCTCAGATGGTCACGTGAAACACGCAGGGTTTGTGGCGAATGAAACTTAAACCAAACTCGAGAAGTTGGCCCCTACGGTGCCTTGGACCCTGACCCTGGTAATATAGAGGCCTTAGTAATCTTAATGGGGCTATTGGGTCCACTGTGCTATATTCATAATACACCCACCCCCCCCCCAAAAAAAAAAAAAGAAAAGAAGCAACTATCTAACCCCCACAGTAAGCATGCGGCCGACCAGGGAAGCGAAGCCATAGGGCCAGGTGTTGTCAGGGAGCTCATCCTCGGCGGCTCTTGAGCTTTATCTTCAGCGCGCTGGTGAGTTGAGGGTTTAGTGCCTCGACACACACACTCGCGCAATGCAGGCATGGCTTAGGGTTTAGGGTTTATAGGGTTTAGGAAAGGTTTCGATATTTCCAGAAAGGACTTGTGGATATGCTTCAAGTGTAGGGAAAGCACGCGGCCACATCGTGCTGCATTGGAATGTGGTTTTGGGACATTGTAAATTTAATGAGGGTACCCCCGAAGGGCCATATCATGGCAAGGCTGCAGTATGAGTCAGGTAACCGTGGGCAAAACAAACTCCAAAACCGCGCAAAGTGCCTGTATCGCTACGTCTTCCTTATGGCTAGGCGAGCCTTCAAGCAGGGCTTCAGAGTTGGGATTCTGGAAGACTCAACCCTGCACCCTCAACGATTCGCAGAGTTCTGATCCCTTACACAGCTTCCCCCACATCTCGACCATTCTAGACCCAAGCCTCTTACACAAGGCGTGTTCATTCCAGAAGGCCTCTCGTTTCACTCAGCTTCTGGCATACAATCTGCCAGGACCGCCAGTAACCTGAGCTGGCCAATCCCATTTGTGTGTGGGACTTTCTTGCCCACCAGGAGGAGGCTGCTGAGGCTTGGGTTTTAACTTGCCCTAAACCTTTTGCATCCAGCCCTGTTACCATTGCGGCTTTCCCAAAACCTACACCCTGAACAAACCCTTCAACCTAAACTCGACACACCCTAAACCCCTAAACCGTAAACCCCAAAGCCCTGGACCGAGACTTGATGAGGGTTCGAGCAGATTAGTGTAAACCCCTTTATAGAACCCTTATAGATCCCTTTAAGGAACCCTTATGGATCCCTTTAAAGGAACCCTAAAACCCCTAAGAGTTAGCCTAAGAGACTGTCTCTTATTGCTCGGGGTCTCGCCTTCAAGGATTGGTGGCAGAAGCTGTGCAGCTCGGGTCTCGGGATTTGCTGGGCTTCAGGGTGTGGCTCTTAGGGTTTCGAGTTAATTAAGGGTTCAGTTTAGGGTTTAGGAGTTTAGAGTTTAGGATTTAGGATTCAGGGTTGGTTTAAGGTGTAGGGTTACTTTAGATACTTTTGCTGTTGCTTGTCCTGCACGATAAACAGAAAGGAGAAACCGGCTGCAAACAAGACATAAGTCTGACATTAGTGACATGAGCTTCCCTGCACGCACGCAGCGCACCAAGAACACGATCGTCGGCCGTTAGTATACGGCAAGAAGAAGCAAAACTTGCCATCAAGCTGCGAAGGCGAACACCGCCACAAATTTGATGAAGTTGTTCATGGCCTTGGCATCGAGGGCAGCCACCGACAGGGTCTTGACAGGACGGTAGTTACTGCTCGGACCGCATGTGTTGCGGAAGCTGAGGCCACGACCGGGCCCGTCGTATCCTCGAAGGGGCCACCTGCTGAACGCTGGTGCGGTACGGGCTTCTGAGCTTGGATGCAACAATCCTACACTGGCGCTAACCCCTAAAATTGGGACACTGCTCAGCTGCAGGGTCCGCCCCTGCCATTTCACGAAGAAGCTGCCGGATCAATTGAGGGTTGAGGGTTTAAAGCTCTTTGCCTCCTACTTCGCAAGTTCACGACCCCGTCGCGCACCCTACCTTGCCTCACGCAACCCAGTATCACCCGCAAGCTTCACGGGGTGAGGCCCCGAACTAACCTTTGCGACAACTCTTGCCCTAAACACGAAACCCTACAGTGTGAATCCCAAGCCCTCCACCCTAAGCTCTGAACCCCAAAGCTACAAATGAGCCCCCGATGCTAAAGTCATCACCCGGAAATGCTGCTCAGGAGCCGATAGTTTCCCCGATGCCCAGGTTGGCATAATGCGGAGAATCGGGACCTGCAGGACGGGGAGCTGGAAGCGCGCAAACCAACAAAGCTGAATCGTACTTCCGAAATAGATGCTCCAGACCCGGATCCTATACACATAGCCCTGAAGGGAAGCTACATCCTCTCCAACCGAACCGAAACCTCAACGTAAAGTGCACCAGTGAGCTTTCACGCGGACTAGAAGGATTTCGTGGGCTGTCGGGCATCAAACGGCCACATCGAAAGCACAGCACTTCACTTCGACAGGGTTTGGTTTGGGTTGGGTGCTTCACGGTATTGTGGGGTTGCTCACGATGCCCTTCCTCCAAAGTTCACACATGCAAGTAGCACCTAAGCAGGATGCACAATAAAGATACTGCAGTTGACTTTTCCCAACAACTCCAAATGGGATCTTACCCTGCACCCTGCCGAGGGCGACGCCGGAACCAAGTAAGTAGCCAGTAACCTGAAGGCCTTCAAACGGACAAGACCTGTGCAAAAGGGCCATGATTGTACAAATGAAGACAACCTTGGGGTCTTAGAATAATGGCACCAGGTGGCCACATTGACGATGATAGGGGCGAACAGATATGTACTCTACAGCACCTACATAGAAAGTTCCTTCAACGATAAACCAAGACAGAGGCTACGTAGTCACTCGAACATACAAAGAACAGCAGCAACATCAACACCAATATCATCGGTGTCAGCCATCGCACGTCATACTAGAGGGTGGCTAAGCCTCGGAAATAGGCACGACAACATCAAGCACAAGCACAAACATGCACACACACACACACATGCGCGCACGTATATACGGTAAATACAAAAAAACACCCCAGTAATCCTTAGTTGTTGAGTTCACAAGCCCCAAGAAGTGCACACTTTCAGTTTTATGGTGGCTAATACATGCCAAAAAGTGTAAAGTGTATCCACTCAGCTACTAAAGACCCCAAGTAACAGGTTCCGGAGCCTATAACATTGCCATCCTTGTCCCGAAGGAGGCCGAACAGCACAAACTTCCTGCACGAAGAATCGATGGAAGCTCACTTGCTACCCGAGGCATCGAGCATCTTGCTTACTTAGTTGAAGGATTCGGGGTACCTGTAAGTGGTGGCAGAAGGGGGACAAGCATAGCCTCGACCAGCTATAGCGCACATTACACTATCCAAGCCGTGCAAGCCTAGGATTCGAGTTGGGAATCTGAGGGTGCCACTGCAGCAATGCAAGCGGCCGTAACACAGCGAGAGCAATGAACCACAAGCACAAAGGCACAACAAACGAAGTCATCGCGATGTTTACAGACGTTGAGCTACATAAGGAACAACGCAGACCAAGATGTCCTGGCCGCCACCCATGATTGCCCTGAGTTGATCAAGAAGATGCTCAGGCAAAGCACCAGCACGTTCGAGCCAGAGAGCATGAAGAGCAGACCTGCAACGGCATGCCGTTTACAGATTTCGGGTCTCCAGAGAAGCGTGGTCAGGCCGCTGGGCTCAAGCAACGGTACCTAAATACACGCAAGCTGAAACATTGTACATGTGTATGTAAAACAGTGTATATATATACACACACATACAACACAGGTATACATATCCACATATACACGTATGTACACAGTTATGAGTACATGTATTCAATCGTGTTCTAGCACTGCAAGGTTGCCAGGATCGTCGAGTCAAAAGCTCAGAGCACGAAGAACGTCAATATCGAATTCGCATGCTGCATGTTGTACCGATGATGGTGCCGATGGCCTGATGCCGCTGCTTCTGGTCACAAAGCATATGTTAATCATAGTGATGATAATGGTTGTTGTGCTGGTGATGGCAATGGCAATGCTATTGACAGCGCTGGCACAGCGGCACTGGCGATGACGGTTGAGATGTGGTCAAGGTGGTGGTGGCGCTGACTATCATCAGACCAAAACCTCCTTTGAGGTTTAGGAGCGGTGGCTCTGGCCGTGGCAACTTATCACGGGCGACATGTGAAAGGTTGTTTTTGGCAGAATACCACGATTTTTCTCGGAGAGGTCGATCCCAAACCGCAGCTCCTGCGGAACACCCTGGGCCCTGGAGCTGGCACGGCCTCAGCACCGCCTCCAAACCCCGAGTCAAAGCAATTCAAGCAAAGTTGCTAAGCCCTGAGAGCCAAAGTTCCGAACCCTACCCGGGCATGGGGTTTGAGGCTGCAGGCCGAGGCCGAGGTAAACCCTAAACCTTAAGCCCTACACCCTAAACCTTCAGCCCTACCAAACCCCCCCAAAGCCCCAAACTCCGCGAAGTCCCTGAACCCAAAGCCCTAAACTCCGCGAAGTCCCTGAGCCCGAAGCCCTAAACCCAAAACTCCAATAGTTCTAAACCCTAACGGCCCTAAACTCCCGTAACTCCAAAATCCCCACCACCGCCCCCCCACCTAATACCCTTAAATTCCAAAAGTCCTAAGCGCTAACGCCCCTAAACTCCAAACTCCCCAACCACCGCTTAATACGCCTAAGCCCCCACCTTTCACCCCGAGGAAAAAGCCGCCAATCATGGGGCAGGCCAGCGAGTTGATGATGGGAGAAATGGTCATCCTCTTGCGCATTTAAGAATATACTGTTTTTAGAGATGAGGAGATAGCACTATATTCTGATCTAGTACTATGTTATGAGGGTATTCCCTATTTCTGTATGTGCATATATATATATATATGTATATATATATACACATATATACACATATTATACATATTACCATATACTACGGTTGATGATATAAATCCTGCCTTACCCATAATAAGGAATATACCATAATTCCATTGTTTGGGTCCTTGAGGTAGTGCAGGATCTAGATCATCAACAGTACATCCTCTTTTGCCTTGGTGGCAACCTAGAGACTCCAATACCCCTTAATTAGGGAATATACCTTAAATCCTATTACGGATCCTACTATAATTTGAGGTATACCTTAACCCTGAAGAACCTACCTTTTTAGGGTTCCTTATTATGATTTCCTTATATAAGTCCTTAAAAAAGTAGGTTCTTCAGGGTTAAGGTATTCCTTAATTAAGGGATATTGGAGTCTCTGGGAAGAAGACGTCGGGTTCAGGGCTCAAGGTGCTGAGGCTTCCTTTCCGCCCAGGGCGCCTCCTCTGTCTTCTCCCAGAGATCCCATACCCTTTAATTAGGGAATATACCTTAAATCCTAATATGAGGGCCCCTATAATTTCAGGTATATTCCTTAATTAAGGAATACACCTTAAATCATAGTATTAGGGCCTCTATATTAATTTAAGGTATATTCCTTCAGGGGTATTGGGATCTCTGGGCTGTTGTTTGGGAGGTCGGTTGAAGGTGGAAGGCCGCTAAACGGTTTTTACCCCAAGTAGATGGGAGCTTCCGAAAATAGGGGACCCTAATATAGCACCCTAAATAGTAGGATCCTCATTATAAGGACCCCAAAATAAGGTACCCCGAATTTTCGGACACCCCAAGCAGATGACTCTAATCCCTAGGGGGGGGGACCGAAGATCCCAAAACGAAACCTTCGTAGGTTTTGGGGTTTAGGGTTTTAGGGTTAAGGGGCTAGGGTTTAGGGTGCCGTGCATCGCAAAGTGCGGCTAGACAAGCCACGGCTAATTCAAAGCCGGAATGAGGAGACCCGAACATGAAGGAATCGCAACTTACCTTTGGTTAGTAGGGAATAGGGCTCCTTGAAAAGGATCTATAGGGTTCCTTTAAAGGGATCTATAGGGTTTAGGGTTTAGGGGTTTAGGGCTTACCTTTGGTTAGTAGGGAATGGAATGTAACAATGGTCGTAATAGTAGTTATACTTGTATCCCATTCCTCCATTCCCTACTAACCAAAGGTAAGGAAAGGGCATCGTCATGAGTCGCCCATACACGGGTGGGTGGTTGTCAAAATTAGGGTCCCGGTGCCGTCTCAGATTCAGGATCCAGAAGGGGACCCTAATTTCGACAACCGCCCGGGTCACCGAAAAAGGTGTCGAAGCTTCAGTTGGGTCGAAGCCACGCAAAGATGTGACGAAAAGCAACTGGAGTCCGGCCAATCGTACAGCCGAATGCTTGATGATAGCAATCGTTTTACGAATAGGCAACACAGTCGTAGCAAGCATGATAGTGTCGACTGTGCTACTAATACTAAAGACTTATTGTCCTAAGTCTGTGCTGAGTCTTAAAAGCGCCTCATCACCGACCCTACATCCTCCGGCGGCATGTTTGAGGACATTCAGAGGAAGATCGTGCGAAGCCAACATGCGAGTCAAACCTCCAGAATCGGGATTGTCGTAGGAGGTTTGCGAGCTCTTTGACGCAAGAAAAGAACTTGCATTACTAGACAGGTGATAAGGTTGTACACGAATAGGCAAAGCGACTCGACGGCTAAGTCCGGCAGCCGAGATATGACATCTGCAGATGCGCCCAATGTCCTCATGGACGTGATTGTCCCGAAGGATGCAAGCTTCTTCAAGGGTCGAACATGCGACCTCGGCGCGCACACACACACACACACAAGAGCACAGGTGGAAAGCTGCAAATCACAAGTGGTGCATGTTCTTTAAGGGTTTGGGATCAAGAGAAAACTGAATCAGGAGCTCCAGGTTCAGAATCCAGGTCTAGGGGCCGGTGCTTGGGTCTACTGTGGACACCCTTCGTACGGCTAGCAGATATCCTCCAAAACCATTCAAGCATCCCAACAACAGCTACTCGTACTACCACATCGACGCCTGTAACGACGACTTGGCCGTGAGAAAGGAAGCAAATCCTGCAGATCCGTGAGTCATGCCCGGTCGATTTCAAGAGTAGCCACGGAGAACCTCGTCACGACTCCTGCTTCCTCGGTCTGGAAACCAACATCAAGCGGATTCCATCGTAGCTTCATAAACTTCGCCTGCCGGCGACGGAGCTACCAAGGCACAAGGCCCTTCAGCTGCATACCTGGCTGAGAAGCCTAAACCGTAACGGTAAAAAAAAGGGGTCTTAATAGTTAGAACAGAGCTTTGGGTTATATCAGTTATATCAGCCTAACACTGTAGTAAGGAACCGCATAAAAGTATAGGTGATTATTA
>CAJNDT010005112.1:1098988-1161488 GCA_905221615.1 Symbiodinium sp. CCMP2592
AGTGTTGCTCCAACCGCCACGTGGCCACCTTGACATTTCTCCATTACGGGTCTCTTACCTAAACCCTAAACCACATTTTATAACGGGTCCTTTATTATTTAAGGATTAGGCTCTAAAAGGGTGTTTTAGTGTTTCCTCGCGTTTGTATACAAAAGTTTGCTGGGTTTCTGTAGGATTCAAAAATGATGGCGTTGGTAGAATTGCTGTAAGGCTGGAAGAAAAGGTTTGAGGACAAAAAGGCTTACCTAAGGATTTAGGAAGGGGATGTCTTGATACTAGAGATTATCTAGCGTCACGCAGGTCTATAAGGCAAGGCTTCTATAACACGTTGTGAGGGACCGAAAACAGGGGCTTCTGACAAAAACGTGTGCTTCGTGGTAAGTCCTTATCATAAAATTACTAGTATCTGTGGGGGATGGGTCTCTTTTTTGTTGGTCGCCTAGTCTCCTGAAAACTAACACCTCCCAAAGACGTGTCAGAAAAGATCGTATTCTTAAGGCTCCAAGTATGCAAATAAGACCCAGCGTGGCGTTTAGGCTCTACAGAAGGCCGTGACATGATGGTCGTATTGACTTGCAAAGATGCTGTCGGAAAGGAGTGACAACAGATCATGCTCAGAATGAAGAAACGACGCGTTCGCGATGTGCCTACACACCGCTGCCCGAGGATCCTAAACCGTAATCCCAAAATCCTGTTTCCTAAACCTAAACCGTAACCCCTGAGCCCTTTAGGCCCAAATTTAAGCGTAAACCTCCGCAAACCCTAAAATTCGCTTTAAAGCTCCCCGAGTTCCGCACCACACAGGTGATGATGACCACAGCCGGAAGACCTGGCGAAGCCGAGAGTTCGAGACATTTTGCCATCTTCGATGCCTTGAGTGCGAAGCCCGGCTCTGCCCTAATGTAGGAACCTTGGGCCTTTATTAGGGTTCCTTAGATGAATCCTACTATTTTGGGGTTAGAGGCCAAGGGTTTATTTAATTCAGGTTCCTGCATTAGACTACCTAAACCATGAATCCCGAGGGGTCCATGCGCCCAAACAGCACATATTCTGGCGTTGAGGTAGTCCCTGAATAGGTACTTTAGTGCCCAAGTATATACTATTTGGGCAAATGGACCCTTAGGCAATCCTAAAACCCTGAAAGTCTAAAACCCTTAGACCACGAAACAAGGAAGCAAGCCTAAAGTGCAAATCCCGTAAGAAGTTGCAAGAAAGAGACGCCCTAGTATAGACCTAGGAGCTGGGGGGCCCTAATATCCAAACCCAGGCTAATACTGTACACGGCTCGTCGCGAGCTTCTGAGGGGACTTTGGGTTCGAGCTGCAACTCCAGTCCTGAAATTTCGGGTCAGAGGTTCGGTGTTTAGGGCTTCGGGGCGGGGGACTCGTCGAGCAAGTAATTCTTGTCCTCATAACGGCACCCTGGAACTGTGTGTAAACCACGCTTCCGTTGCACTCCGAGCCTGTCGAGAAGAAGCCCTGCCCGAAACCTGCGCGCAAAAGCCGCAGCATTCGAGTGCTGCACAAGACCAAAACCGCAGTTAAGAACCCACAATGGCAACCATGTCTTGTGACCTAACTGATAACCGATAGCCATGACACGAAATTTTCAAGGCTAAAACATGTCTTAAATAGTAGGATCCTTATTATAAGGACCCAAATAAGGTACCCCTAGTTTTCGGAAACTCCCAGCTGATAACCATGATACATAAACCTCAATGCTGTCAGATGTGCGGCGTGACCCCTGCTTTGAAAGCCACAAGAACTCCGTAACAAACTTGAACCTGAAGGCCTGCAGTTGCGGTCTTTTGTAATGTCAAAATGGCTTTCCTGAGCCTGAACCGATCTCAACAGTGCATCCTAAACGAAAACCCGGCAGTAGCAGACCCACACCTAGTGGCTGAGTTCATAAGCCCCCAAAAGTGTACACTTTCAGTTCTATAGTGGGTAGTATTATCCTAAAACGAGTAAAGTCTATCCACTCAGCTACTAGGCCACAGCTTGGTGGGTTCAGGTATTCGGATTTAAAGCTCCGAAGCTTCAGGCCGGCGCGTGCCTTTGTTCAGCTAAAGCTTGAAACCTGTTTGTGATTAACTATGACGAAGGTGTCTGCCTAAATATGTGTGAGAGTCCACTTTATCCCAGAGAACACTCCCATACGTGTCGTTCGCACAATATTGCTTCCGACATTGTTTGATGTTCTTGCTGTATCCTCTGCGGTTGTTTTTTCATGAGTCGGTTCGGGGTGCGGAGAGGTGTTATATAAATGGTAAGAAATATTGTCTTTACCAGTTATATCTTCACAATATCTTAGAGGCCTCAATGAATAATTAGAACTAGAATAGGGTTTTGGGGCCCATTATACCAGAATGCAAAAAAAAGTATTGGTGATTACTTAGACCCTTACAGTGGCGAGACCGTCAACGGGTTGCAGCCTCAGCCTGAAGTTTGGGGCCCGGTTTACAGGCCAAGGGCGAGGGCTGGCATTTTTTGGAGAAGGCAGGGTGTTGTTCATAAGGCTGTGACACGTCATGTCTATCAATTTGTTGTGCGGCTTGAGCTGCACATCTTTATATCTAGGTTGATAGGCGTGGAGGACTCATCCTATACCCTTTTGCATCCAGGCCTATTGCGACTCATCCAAAACCCTAAACCCGGAAGCGCTTCCGGCACAAAGCCTTGAAGGACGACCTGCACGATCCCCAGGTCCGCATTCATAGCCAGTGATCGGACTGGTGCGTAATCGGTTGAAGTGAAATATTCACCTGCAAAGCACAGTCGCGAGGGGCACTCAGCCCTGAAGAAGCCTGAGAGCCCATGCATGCAAAACGTCGAAACCGAAACTTGAAACTACAGTAGCCCTATCAACCACTCGAAAAAACAATCCAGACACAATATCCCAAGGTCCGAGATTGCGTGAAAATGCCTCTCTTTGCAGCCCAAGGCACCCAAAAGAACGCAAACCTCTGGGATCACCTGGCCCATCAGCCTCGGAAAAGACTTGCGTGCTGGGGTTTCGCGCTACTGCTGCTACCGCCACCACCACCACCACCACCACCACCACCATCGGTAGTAGTAGCGGCATGGAAGTGGTCTTACTCTTGCTACTCTTATCATTCTGGTTGTAATACTGGTAGTAGACATTGTGACACGCCAAGGGAAGAGTAGGACCGAGATTTTATGCGCACAAAAGTTCATGCATGTAGGAGCCGGGATCGGAGTCATACTAGTAGTACTAGTAGTAGTAGTAGTAGTAGTAGTAGTAGTAGTAGTAGTAGTAGTAGTAGTAGCAGCAGCAGCAGCAGCAGCAGCAGTAGTAGGAATGGCAGTAGCAGTAGCATAATGGTAATGGCGGAAGTAGCAGCTTTAGTAGTGGTGCTGAGAAGTAGCTAAGCGCAGCAGAACGAGAACTCTGTTCACAGCGACTCCAATATAACCCTGATTAAGGAATACGTATACTTTAAATCCTACTATAATTTCAAGTATGTTCTTTGATTTTGGGATGTCGCGGTCTCTGGGTTCACAGCACGAACCTCAAAGATTTGGGCCAGCCGTGGGTGGTCATCTTGACATACCCTGCACACCAAAATCCGCCCAAAACGAGCGTCAACCTCTAGAGTTAGAGCCCAGCAACGATATGACACAAAAGTGCCAAAAGCGGTCGAAGGAGATCGTCCCCACCAAATACTCCTGGAAGTCGCGCAGAGTTTGAGGTTAATGAAGGTTTCGCGGCTAGAGGCGGTTGGTGTTTCGGATCGGCTTCGGCGCGCCGACGAACCCCTGTGGGTCGTTGTCTGTATGTTATACTGTCACTGAATAAAGAACCTTACGGAACAATATTAGCAGTGATTGCTGTTCGCTAAGTTGTTGAGCGGACTACAACTCAAGGACTTCGGACAGGCTCCAGGGGCCTCTTAGGATAATTATGGTATAATCGGCCCCAAAGCCCTATTCTAATTATTAAGACCCCTATACCCTTTTACACCTGGACTACGCATATGCCAGGAACTGAGGGGCCGACTGTGCTGTGGGCTCGTGCCACACGGCTACCCCAGATTGCAAAAACTGATCAACTGGTCATCCCAAGTTTCAGGATGCAACGACCACGTGGCTACAACTCCAAGATCCTTAAAGATTCGGGAAGTAAGTGCCGGAATATCAGGCAACAACACATCACCCCAACGATCACTGACTAGGACGTCGAGGCAAAAGAAATCTCTAGGGGTCCCTAAACCCTAAACCCTAACCCCCGGGTCCTGGCTTTAGATTGGACTTACAGTTCAAGGAGCTGGCACGTGGAGGGCCTCAGGTCTCGGAAATGCGGGGCCCACCTTACGCGTATATGTGTGTATGTGTATACATATGCATAGATGCATTGGCACATATATATATATATATATATATGTGTGTGTGTGTGTGTACATGTACGTATACATGTAGATGTAGATGTATATGTCTGTTTGTACAGATACATATAGGTAGTTAGATATGCTACTCAACATTTTAGACCTGTGTTTATATGCATATATGAATGAACGAAGACTGCTTGTGAAGGCTTGGATGCTAAAGCCTAGACCTTTGGATAAGCAGACAAGCACTCCTGGAAGCTCACGAGGATTTGCACCTGGGAAAGGCAGGCGTTCTCTCCGTTGCGATGTGGTAGCTTCAGAGGGCTTAGGGTTTAGGATCTTAGTGCTTTAGGGTTTAGGGTTTTAGAGTTCAAGGTTTTAGGGTTAAGGTTTAGGGACCGGGTCAAACGAACTTGAACCGCGAGATTGGAATCCTGATCTCCTAACAATTTTCCTAAAATAAGAACCCGGATTTAAACCCCGAGCCCTAAACCATAAACTCGAAAACCTGAACACGAAATCCCTTGCACCGGGACTTGTGAGATCGCCTAGACCCTAGCCAATAAGCCCCTTAGACCCATAGTATTAACAGAATTCAGACATGTGAAATTACCCCTTGGGATTATGTGTTAGAACATGTAAACCATAGTAGAGTCGAGGAACGCCCAGGCGACCCAAAGTCTCACAGTGGATTCCGATCTCCCCAAATCAGCAAGAACAATTATGTGTTTTCGGGATACTTGTCGCCAAAGCCCCACACTTGCAGCCCGAAATCCTCAACCGCTCAAACTTGCAACCTCAAGCCCTAACTTGCCTGCTTTTTTGTAGCCACGCTGCTAGCTGAACCAAGCCGATGACGAGGAGAAGGTTGGCCTTCTCTGCAGCTCGCAGAAGCAACTTCACAGTTCCGGGCGGGCGCGTTGTTTCAACACGCATTTCGGCGATGAAATTCCGGAGGAGAGGCCGAACCGCGCTGACGGACTACAGCACGGACCCAGAGGCTACATTGAGCCCCACCCACATTGCAAGACAAATGACTCAAACGCCAACCTCACTGAACAGCTGCGTAAACCGTTACCTTCAAGATCCTAAGAACCGGAAACCCTGAACACCAAAACCCGAGTAAACCTGGTCCTAAACTCTCATGACTCATAAGCCCTTTATCATCCTAGACTCCCAGAAGCCCTTTATAATCCTGAACTCTCATAAGCCCTTTATAATCCTAAACTCCCTAGAAACCCCTTATTCGAGTACCCTACCCTAAACCCTAAACCCCAAACCTAAACCCCTAATCCTAAACTCTTATAATGCAGGAACCTGATTAAGAAACCTTGGGCCTTTATTAATTGGGGTTCCTTATTTTGAATCCTACTATTTTGGGGTTTATAGGCCCAGGGTTTCTTAATCAGGTTCCTACTTAGAGGCCCAGGGGACTTAGTAAGTAGGTTATACGTAGAGTTGTAAGTACCCTGAATGGAGTTACCCCAGTTATAACGCTAATTATAACCGACTTCCTAAGTCCCCTGGGCCTCTAAGTAACCCTAATCCCCCTTATAGAACCCTTATAGATCCCTTTTTCAGGAACCCTTCAAGGAACCTTACTACTTACTAAGTCCCCTGGGCCTCTAAGTACATTAAGCCCCCTCAACTCTTAAATAGTAGGATTCTGTTACCAGGACCCCAAAAGAAGGTACCCTACTTTTCGGAAACTCCCTTGTAAGCCCTTTGAGATGTTCCCTAGCGGCTCGCAGGCTCCAGCGTATCCGCTTCGCCGTGAATCGCTCGTGGACGTGGACAAAGTAAGCCACCAAGGAACAACCCACCTGCCAATTTCGGGATTAGGGTTAGGTTAGGGTTTCGGGCTAGGGTTTAGGGTTATAGAGTACCAAGGAACAACCCACCTGCCAAGGTTTTTTGACACTCACACTCGGACAAAGCCTGGCAAGGTCTGTAGCAATCCTGGTCACTTAGGGGTCAGGGTTAGGTTTGGTTAGGGGTTTAGGGGGTAGGTTTCTTGTTGTTAATGTCCCTTTTTCGGCTTCGCAAGAATCCGAGAAGCGGTAGGTCCGCTGTGTTTAGGGCTTAGGGTTATAAAGTACCAAGGAACAATCCACCTGCAAATTTAGGTTAGGGGTTTAGGGGTTTAGGGGGTAGGTTTTTTGTGTTTAATGTCCCTTTTTCGGCTTCGCAAGAATCCGAGAAGCGGTAGGTCCGCTGTGTTTAGGGCTTAGGGTTATAAAGTACCAAGGAACAATCCACCTGCAAATTTAGGTTAGGGGTTTAGGGGTTAGGGGTAAGGGTTTAGGGTTATAAAGTACCAAGGAACAACCCACCTGCCAACTTCGGGATTAGGATTAGGTTAGGGTTTCGGGTTGGGGTTTAGGGTTATAGAGTACCAAGGAACAACCCACCTGCCAATTTTGGGATTGGAGTTAGGTTAGGGGTTTAGGGGTTAGGGGTTAGCCACCAAGGAACAACCCAAAAAATTAAGGGTTTAGGGTTTAAGGTTAGATTAGAGGCTTAGGGTTCTTTTGCCACCCGCCCAGCAAGTTTAGGGATTAAGGTTAGGTTAGGGTTTAGGGCTTAGGGTTATGAAAGTTTGCAGTTTCGGGCTTGACTGCTAAAGTGTTCAAGTTTCGATCCCATTTTGTAACGATTCCAATCCTGTGACAGGCTCCCCCTACAGCCTTGTAATCTACAACTACAGAGTAATTACACATGCCAATTCAAATTATAAATCTATACGCATGCATGGACACATATATATATATATATATATGTGAGGAAACCAGCAACACAATAACAACAGCGCGGATAGCAACGACAATCGTCGCAATCATGCCAACGCTAAGGCAAACACTCGCCCCGTTCACTCCGCGGCGTACCCAAGAACCCATGAAGCACAAAACCCCAACTAGGCAAAGCATCCCTTAATCCCAAACCCCTAAACTATGCCCTGTTCAGGAAGGAGTCCACAGGAACTGGAGTTTGGTTTCTAGAGCACCATGGTTCAGGATTTGTGGTCAATCTTTGAACGCCGCAAACACAACAACAAAACTGCTGGCAACACACATGCAGATCCTTTGCTTTCGCGAATGACGTCGCGAGCAAAAAAAAACGTGTCATGTATAACGTCGTACAACATCAATACAGTAGCAGGGCTGAAAGCAATTCGTACATGTGACAAGCGTAAGAACGGATGTATTTAGATAAAGACAACCCATACTTCCCCAAACCCTAAAACCCTAAATTCTTAAACCCTAAAACCCCAAATTCCTAAGAGCAGTTAACCCTCGAACCGAGCCTTGCCGGATGCAATGATCCAAAAAGGCAGGCCAGAGTTGAAGGAGGGAACCTCACAGCCAAGGGGCTTCGGCTTTATCTAGGGGCGGTTTCGGGTTCGGGTTTAAGGTTTAGGGTTTTTTTTGAAGGACCCTTTTCCGTCGCGCAAAGATACAGATAGGGTTTAGAGGTTTAGGAGTTTAGGGGTTTAGGGGTTAGGTTTAGGGTAGGGCCTTCATAGTTAGAATAGGGTTCCTTTCAAGGGGTCACTATAAGGGATCTATAAAGGTACGATACTATAGGGGCCTTCATATAATACGGAACCTCGCAGCAGGGGGCTTCGGCTTCGGGCTTTTGTTGTAGAGCTTTCGGGTGTGTAGGGCTTTGGGCTATGAGGGTGTGGAGGGCCTCTTAGCCTCTTAACGGGTTTCGAGTTAGGGCTCAAATGGTTTGGGGTTTTCGGCGTGTTGCAAAAAACCCTGTCATGGCGATCTCATCTAGTGAAGGTCACAACTAGCCAATAGCAGCGAGCACATCTTCGAGCCGACGAACTCCAACAACCTTTTTGAAGACGGGTTTGAAGAGGGGCTACCCTAAACTTAAACCCTAGGATACCCAGTAACCTAAGAATAAAAAGGCCTCTCTTTTTGGTATTGGGTAACTTTATAAGGAACCTAGGACTACAAAAAGGGAATAAGGGTACTACTGGGCATCCTAAACCCTAAACTCGAACCCTTCACCGGAAGCCTCGTAAATCCGAGTCGCAGGGTCCCGGGCCTCGAAGTTCAATCCCCCAACCTTGAACTCCAAATCCTCTCTTGGGGAGTCTCGATGGGCACTCAATAAATCACAGGACCGTGCCCCTGCCGCCCTGAATCTCCTACGCCAGTCAGACCCAAAACTCCCTAAACCCGAACCATCCGTCAACCATCGACCCTAATCCCTCAACCCAACCCATGAGCTTGGGAGACTGCACCCCTTAAGCACCAAAGCGTAATCAAATTCGCTGCGATGCCCCGAACAAACCAAACCTGTAAAGGGAACTCCAGAAAGTTGGAATATGGTTTCAGGGTAGGATACCCTATAATTTACCATAAAGGGTTTAGGATAATCATATTCCAACTTTCTGGCTTCTACTGTATATTCCAAATCCTATGCAAATCCGGTAAAGCATCTAGACCCTCAAAGCCTCCGAAACTGCCCTACAGCCCAAAATTCTCTACAAAATCCTAGGCCCCAACACCCTAAACTCCAACACCCCCAAACCGCCTACAATCCGGACTATAGAAGCCTCAATAATTACAAACACAGTTTCTTAGGGTTCATTAGCATGTTTATAGCATACTGGGCACCCACACCCAATTTTAATTATGGTATAATGGGTCCGGAAACCGTATTCTAATCGTAAAGGACCAATTAAATAACTATCTATATATACATATATATACATATATATATATATATATATAGCAAAGCATCCATGCTACCATCAGCCAAGGCACGGGGCTGCCTTTCACGCCGATGATGGTGCAAGTGCCGAGGATCCTGAGATCAAACTTGGGGTTCAGGATTTAAGGGCTTAGGGGTTTTTCTCTCCTACCTAGAACTGAGTTGTCCTTGAAGCCCTTTGAAAATTATTTACTATTATAGTTCTCTACAAAATAGTAGGGGAACTTAAGAAAGATCCCAAAGGACAACCCAGAGAAGAACGAGCCGGCATTGCAGCGCAGGGGGTTTAGGGTTGAGGGTTTAAGGTTGTTTGGGGAATTCATGGCTGGGAGCAGGCGCCATGGGCTACAGTTAGGGCAGGAACTCTTTCAGGTGTAGTCTGAAAAAGTTCAAGCTTGGAGTGTAAGGTTTAAGGCTGAAGGTGTGCTTGCGACATGGGTGACTGTGGGGCACACCCAGGCCGCATGCACCATCCATAGCAGGGCTCCCCGACCACCAGAAGATCGGGCATCTCAGTGCTTACGACAACCCTAAACCCTAAACCCAGCGGCCTGCAAAAGTTGGAAGAAGGACTTGAGGGTGCATTGTTCTAAACACTCACCGAGCCTTCAGGAATACAATTCGTAATAATTTAAGCCCCTAAAGTGGTTTCCAGAATCTTTGCTGACGTCCAAGTGTAGGAAAGACTGCGAAGATGGAGCAAGAATAATCACCATCAAACTGCTAAGCCAGGTTTCGGCCTGGCCCCTCAACTAGCCGAAACCAGCTACGCTCAAAACTTCACACTATCATCGGCTCAGGGTCAGTACCATTGACTCAAAGAGATCCGCACAAGTCCCGGAGACGTCGTTGATGGCCTGCTGTTAGCTTGAGGATTTGCAGGGCTTCGAGCACAAGGGTTGAGGCGAGTTTAGAACGGTGTAGGATGTGAAGGGTTTCGAAGCACACAACTTCACCGACCGGCGAGGCTGTGTATAACTCAAGGTTCACATAGTTGGGGGTTTGCTTAGGTTTTCGGAATCTCGAGTTCGTGGGATTGATGTTTTCGACGGGAAAACATGTCGGAAGACTTAATAGCATGTGAGCAGCACTCCCTGGAACACATTTCCCAGCCGAATAATGCTAAACCTCGAAGCCCTGAGACAAAAACTGCAACGTGCTATGCAACATCATTGAACCATTGACGGTTGGCCCAACATCAAGTTCCAAAACCCTAAACCAGCCTAGACCCTGGCCATAAACCGCACAACCTCAAACCCTAAGCCGTACTGAACCGTATGCGAAACCATGTTTAAGGGTACAGGGTCTAGGGCTTCGGGCTCGCACTCGGGCAATCAAGGCGAGGCATATGATTCGAGGTCTGTTGAGTCTGACGACTCTATCTGGGAGCAGCATGTTGAGATCAAACAGGGGTTTACACTCTCGCAACTCGGACTGTGCCAGACGAGGTCTCTCGATCCGAGTGACACTCGCCTCTTGTCACTGAAGTTTCCCCTCTGTCAAACAAAGGTTTAAGGTTTATAGTAGAAGCCAGGAAGTTGGAACATCATTACCCTCATGCCTTTAAAGTAAAGTATAGGGAATCCTAGCAGTAATCATCCTTAATCCATGTTCCAACAGGGTTATTAATGGAGTAGCTATAGTTTCCACTTACCTTGATGTATTTTGTGTTCTCATGTAGAAATCACCCCAACGGTCCACAGGACCCAATAATTAGGTACTCGGCTTTAGGATCGTAATTAGTTATGTAGGCTAGGAGTTTGGAGAGTGTGCGATTATCTACGTTGGGGTCACAATCATGTCATGTTGTTTTTATTAAGCTTAATACTATATCTGGCGAAGAAGCACATGATGCATTTCCACGTTCTGCAACTCACGATCTCTTCCGAAACAAGAAACCAATTTACCTTAACTCTGCGAATGATTTGTTGCTATTTGGCTCGTCGGGGGAAGTTTTAGGCTCACGGCGTCCTGGCCTCTCCAACTACATCGAAGTAGTCGATGGGGTGCAGTTGTGAAGCGATGTCTTGCATCTCTTCCTGCATCGGCGGTTCTCATATTGCAGGCTCAGCTGGGGAAAGAACACCTCCGCGCACAGCACAGGAACTCGTCTTGCTGTTTACGCTGAAACTACATACGCAGAGACGAAGACATGTCTGTGTGTCATCTGAATGCGCAAGCGCATGGAAGCACAAGAGAATGTCCATACACGGCCCCAGGTGGACATTCATCCGTAAACCCTCATAAACCCTAAACCCTCGACCCAAAACCCTGAACCTCGAACCCATAACTGGCTTAGAAACCGTAACCAGCCTCCATCCGTCGCAAGTCTGCCATCCTCGTAATTGCTACCAGGATGTGCAAACAATGCAAACAAGCTTAGAGTTTTAGGGTGTAGGTGTCAGGGTTTAGGGATATAGGGTGGCTACTGAAGTCTAGGGGTCAGGGTGCTGAAAATCCAGGCGTGCTTTCCCTGACATTATGCGAAGTTCTCGTGAACAGGAGAAAAAGGAAGTGCCTTAGGGTTTCGGGTTTAGGGGTTCATGACCCAAGCTCACTGAAGTGATGGTAATACCAGCAACAACGACGACAGCAAAATAGCAACGGGAATGGATCTCAAGGGTTGCGGCTTGATTAGTTGACGGCCTTGGACGGTGAAATACGGTCTGAACCACAATCAACACTCCAACCCTGGAGCCTAAATCCTAAATCTGCAAGCGCTTTTATAAACTACAAAGGCTTAATCAAACCCTTGTTTTGCATAGGGGCTTATGCAATCGCCTGACCGCTGACGCAAGCCCTTAAAACCCTAAAACCCTGCAGCCTACGCAGTACACCCTCAAACCTCAGCCCTAAACTCTACCTGAGTCCTAAGCCACCCGCTGCTTAGGGTTCCTTATTGTGGATTTATATATAAGATCGACAACAGACTTTTCTGGGTGGAGGGGAAGGGGTCACATATTACCTCTGATCCTGAACCCTTCATATGTCCTTGCGTGTGTAGTTAGGTATAAGTACATATAGCTACACACACACACACACACATATATATATATAGATAAACACATAAAACTAATTGTATAGATGTGCGTGTAGAGAGAGCGAGAGCGAGAGAGAGAGAGAGAGAGAGAGAGAGAGAGAGAGAGAGAGAGAGAGAGTGAGCGGGAGGGGGAGGGGGAGGAAAGGGAAACGGGGAGGGGAGGCAGGGTGGGAGGGATCGGCCGAGAGAGGCAGACAGACAGACAGACAGACAGACAGACAAAAAGACACAGAGACAGAGCCAGACCAACACTGCAACGTTCGTGCCAAGCTTCATATCTTCGTCGTCCCCTTCCACCCCTCGCTTCGCTCGCTGCTTGCGATCTTCCTTTGGCGTGTTTGGTTCGATTGAGGTTAGGGTAAGGCTGATGGGTATATTATGGACAAGAACGCCCTCCACAAACCCACACATAAACCCTCAAAAGGCAAACCGAAACCTGAGGCCAAGACATCCAACTCCGCCATCTTCTTTTGTAGCTCAAATAGTCGCTGGTCTTCCTCCATCCGCGTCTGCTCCATGTCGCCTGTCCATGCAAGGCTCCGAAAAAGAGGCAGAGCGATCTTGCATTTGTGGTCTTATGGTGTTGGGACTAGGGTTGAGGGAATAATTGCTTCGGGGCTTGAATGCTTTGGGTTTGAAGTGTTTGCAAGAACAAACCGAGAACAGCAAGCGCACGACGTGGTGCTGACCCGAAAATCTCTCGGACTTCGAGGCCACTTTGCGTTGCGTCAGTTCCCACGGCCTTACAGCATCTTTGTTGAGTTCCCGCTCTGGGTGCGCAACCAGAAATCAATAGAATCCAAGCGCTTCGTCGCATGAACCTATTTAAACCCTGAATCACACCCCCAAACCTCTACTTTTCACTCTAAGCTCTATCTTGCCGGGGCACTGACAAGATCCGCACCTATGTCAGCTCCTTTGGAGAAAATGCCGCCCCCAACTCGCATGGAAAACGACACCTTGGTTTTCATGCATCGCCGGGACTATAGTTTTTTCGTCCTTAGGACTCTGGTCTAGTCTGCGGGAAATGGGCTTTGGATCTCACAAAGTGCGAATTTACGACGAAGTTCGTCTTGAGGTAGTATGGGCCTTATGACAAGTGCTTTAAAATTTTATCTAGGGTCCTGAAGGTGAGTATCCTACAGCCTTTGGCTCCAGAGTGAGGCCCCTTGTTTTCTTACAAGTCAAACCCTTACAACCATTCCTGCATCCAGGCCTATTTCGACTGCCGGGCACCCCTGAAGAACAGAAACCCTAAACCCTTATACAACCCTCAACTGCCAAACCCTACGTAAACCCTCAGAATCCCTCAGCCCCCACGGTGCCATGTGGCAATCGAAGCTCCTGAGCCAAAGCCGGACAAGGAAAGCGTGTCCTGCGCTAGAGTCCAAGGTGGTGTTCTTACAATCATTGCCTGTGTGTCTCGACTACAAAGTTTGTGCCAGCCCCTCTGCCTCTCCTACTCGCTCGGTCCCTCGCACTATCGGGGCTTCCGTATTTGGATCCTCAGCATTAGTCGGAATGTCCTGGATGAGGAGCCACATGCCAGCCATGCCTGCGTCGAGCGATGGCTGCACATGATTTCAGAGCCTGAAAACAAAGCACCCCCGAATGCCCCAGTAAGCCCCGTACCCGAGTCAGTGCACACGGAAAATTACTAGTACATACTAGTACCAAAGCCTGAGGCCTCAGCACAACCGAGTGCACCGTTGCGGAGCTGTAAGTTTTCAATCGCAAGGAGGAGATTATTTCAGTACCAAGTATGCAGACTCCTAAATTTTTGCCGGAAGCCCTGGCACGCCGTGCCTCCCAGGGCCAGGGATGTTGCCAGCAGTCCTCCAATCGAGCCAGTCCTGCCGAGCGGTGGCTTCGGGCTCTTTTATTTTGGAGGGCGGGGCATAGAGTTTGAGGGCTAAGGCTGTCATGAAGGCTTTCGTGAACTTAGGCTTTGTGGATAGGTCTCCTGCATGGGCTTAGGGTAGCTAAGAATCGTTTCCGATGGTTTGGGTTGTGGGGTTCAGGCTTTGGGTTGGGGTACTCGGGAATAGATTGGCTCAAGGCTCTCGTTCTTCAGGGCTCTAGGCTATAAGAGTCCGTAAACCCTAAACCCCAGAACCCCCCTAAACCCTAAACCCTAAACCCCAGAACCCTCCACCCGGAACCCCAAAACCGTCAAAAGGCAGGACAACTCCTAAGGATCGGATTTCGAGGACCTCCAAACCCACAACTGCAGGCCCGACAGAACACAGCGTTCCGACTCCAGAACAGGGCATCCTTATATATATATATATATACAAATATATATACAAATATATATATATATATATATATATATATATATACAAATATATATATATATATATATATATATATATATATATATAGATGGCTGGGACCAATGTTTAGGGGTTTAGGGTTTGCAGGCTTTACCCAGAAGCCCCAAAGTAGTTCCTTTTTGGGATTACCTAATTAATAAGATTCTATATACCAACCCCAAAAAGGAACTACTTTGGGGCCTTTGGGTAGGGCTCAGGGTTCAGGAACACCGGCGGCAGGGTTTCGGATTCATGTTTTGGAATCGGCACGTGCAGGGCTCGATAACTGCGAATGTTCAGCATCCTGTGCTCCACATTGCCTTCTGAAGCCCTCTGAGGTACATCCAAAATAAATCGGTTTGCGCCATCACCGTCACCTCTTCAACCAAATGCTTCAGAGCTCCATGCTTGGTAGTGAGTGCTGCTGTTCAGTCTGAGCCTTCCTGCAAGGTGTTCTGGGTAGTCACTAGGCTAGGCGAGAAGATCATAAAGTAGCACATGGGAGTTTCCGAAAGTAGGAGACCCTGATATAGTACCCTATATCCCTGCGCCTTTCACTTAAGCTAGGGCTCCACGATCTTGGTCGGGGTTTTTGGGTCATGCAAACAGGAGAAAGATGTTTCGACTTTAAGGCTGAAGGTTGAGGGCTTCTCGCACATCCCAAAGGCTCCATGTACCCATATAGTAGGTACTTAGGCCTTAAAGTAGCCATATAGGGACCTCTTTAAGGCCTAAGTACCTACTATATGGGTACATGGAGCCTTAGGGCATGAAGTCTACAGCCGGCAAGGCTCGACTGAATAAGTAGAACACAAGGGCTATGAACCTGACGCCCTTGGTCGTGGTAGCACCTCCTATCGCGTAAAGACTTGGGGACAGCCCCAGCGAACCTAACATGAATCCCAAAGTAGCCCTGGCCTGATCCCAATCTGCAATGCGTCGAAGAGTTCCAGGCCAAGCCTTATGCTGCGGCATGTTTGGTCTTTAGAATTTGAGGATGCGTGGCTTCGGGTTCATGGTTCGGGTTGCGGGCTATGTAGACTTAAGGGGTTTAGATGGACATGGGTTGCCAGGATTTAGGGCTTGGGATGATGTAAACCAGATCGCTTAAGGGGAACTCCAGAAAGTTGGAATATGGTTTCAGGGTAGGATACCCTATAGTTTACCATAAAGGGTTTAGGATAATCATATTCCAACTTTCTGGCTTCTACTTTAATGGTCAAGCAAACTACTGCTGAGACATTCAGGAGGATTCCTCGAACATGTCTCGGAGACTCCTCTGCAAGCTCCTGCATCTGGCTGCTATCTCGTTGAGCATGGTTGCAACTTATATTAGTATACTTGATGAAACAGCTTCTTGTAGCCTGAACCCTCACCGCTTTTGCTCGAAGGATTGTCATGTCTGGGTGCGTTTGCTTGCCCATCACCAAGTTCGATAGCAGGAGATAGTGTGTCGGGCCTGGCGATTCAGGGTAATCGTAATGTAGAGGCCTGGCTGTCTTGAATGACGGAGTAGGTTGTGGAGTTTCTAAACACAAAAGCTACACAACCCAGAGGCCCCAAAGTAGTTCCTTTTTGGGATTACCTAATAAGATTCTATATACGAACCCCAAAAAGGAACGACTTTGGGGCCTTTGGGGAGAGAACTCTTCGGAACAGTGCGTATGAGCTTGGAGCCCAGGCTTTCGATGACTTGCCAACTGAAGGGCTCCTTCCCTGTCTCGGATACCCAGTAACCTAAGAATAAAAAGGCCTCTCTTTTTGGTATCGGGTAACTTTATAAGGAACCTAGGACTACAAAAAGGGAATAAGGGTACTACTGGACATCCTAGCTGTTGATCTTCTTTGACGGTCCACCGCTCGGTGCATGGACGTAGGGCTTTGGACACGCCCGCTTTCGATGGGCAACTGCAGGGAGAACATGTAGGCTTCAAGCTGGCGGTTGGATTCAGGAATCCCTTTGAAGACCCTGAATCCTAAGTCCTGAACCCTTTTCCGGAACCCTAAGGCCCTAAAACCCAAAGCCCTCTCGGCGAACGGCGCATGGGCCAGGCGTGTCTGCCCCTGCACGGTGACGCTGACTCCGACCTGTGCCTCAACTCAGGCCAAAGGCTAAGGGGCGAATCTAGGTTCGGGTTTAGATGGCTGGGACCAATGTTTAGGGGTTTAGGGTTTGCAGGCTTTACCCAGAGGTCCCAAAGTAGTTCCTTTTTGGGATTACCTAATAAGATTCTATATACGAACCCCAAAAAGGAACTACTTTGGGGCCTTTGGGTAGGCTAATCCAAGACGGTCTGACCGAGGCAAAGTGAATGCTCATGGCTGGTGTCGTCAGCGCTTCACGGCTCCATCAAAACGTGTCATGTGGAGTTACTCGGAGGCCTCATAAGGTGGGATGAAGGTAGGTGGGACGTTCCCAAATAAGAGTCCTTATATAAGGGATCTTTAATCCTACATACCTTCATCCCACCTTTTGAGGCCTCCGAGTTACTTGGGATGTGCAAAGAGCTTTTCTGTGACGCCGTCAGGTCTCATCTTGCCCGAGCCCGAGATTCTTTGACCATCCTTTGCCGTGCCGTTTGGGGCGTTCCTCGATCAGCCGGTGAAATTCTGCATTGCAAGAGAAGGCTTTAATCTTGACGAGCTTTCTGTGAAGTTTTCGTCAAGCCGTCTGTAAGTTTGCGCGCTCGCGGTTTGTGCCGACATCGTTGGGGGCTTAATAATGGTGCTTAATTACTGGGCTCGCTACAAAAATCAAAACCCTAAACGATCTTAATTTGGAAACGTCTCTGGGATTCTCTGGATACTTGATCGCATCGAATCACGCCCACTGTACTTTTGCATGGCTCGGCACTTCCTGGGTGGTGCACGATCCAGAGCAGCCCCGGTAGTTGAATTCCGGCCCGGCGCTGGGCATTCGGCCGGCTGTGCTAAAATGTAGGTGGTAGCCTATCATACAATACAACAGGGTCAGCTTCTCCCCGCACTAGGCCCCCGGCACTCAGCAAGTTTAGCGCAGCACCAACGGCGAAGCAAGCGACCGCACGAGGACCAGCTGTACCCATAACCTCTTTGCATAGGGGCTTTCACACTTAGAATAGGGCTCAGGCTTTGGGGTGGATTCCGGGTAGATTCTATATTCAACTATTTTCGCAGGGATACTGCTTTTGATGCTTTTTGCAATTGGTTCCGATCTCTGTCGGATCGAGACAGGTTTCCGCAGAGTCTCCAAGAGTGGTCCGACAGGTGAACGAAGTGCTTTAGCAAGGGCTCGCGCTTCTATGGCCGATAACTAGTCCTGCAGTCATCTTCGTAACAAATACTTGTTGTATAGCGAGTGCTGAAACTCTTGCACGGACCTCGTCAGACTTCGTCATCGTAGCTTTTAACCGCAAAATTCCGGCCGTGTACAACAACACAGGCTTGAGAGTGCAGGGATTTTACGTACAAACATTACACCCTGATACCCGATGCAAAGCATCACGTTGCAGGTGCTGATGAAAGCCAGTGGGCGCTTAACCCCAAAACTATGCAGAGAGATGTTTTCCCCAGCGGCTGAGTTCATAAGCCCCGAAAAGTGTACACTTTCAGTTTTATAGTGGGGAATATGATCCTAAGAAGTGTAAAGTGTATCCACTCAGCTACTAAGTTTCTTAACCTCAGAGCAGGCTGGGCTCGGCGCATACCAGCCTCCAAGGAAAAGCAATGCCAGGATCTCAGCATCAGGAACCACGGGTCAGCACCTAAACCCAATAATTTTGAATAAAACCTTACCCCGGATAAACTCCGAGACCACAGGTCCGATGAGCCCTTAAACCCTGACCTTCAAAACCGGAAGCTCTGTAAAAGCCCCAGAACCGTAAGCACTCTACACCCAGAAATCCTAAACCCCCAAGCAGTAAGCCCCCGCAAACCCCCACCGACCCTAAAACTCAAGACCTGTGAAATCCTTCCCTTCCCGCGCGAGCCCAGACCTAAGCCTTCCCTAGATCCCTACATGAAGTTTACGGTGCAGGCTTCAGGGTTTTCGGGATTCAGCGGTTTAGCTTAGGGCTTTCGACTCGCTCACGGGCACTCGGCTTTTGGGGTTAAGGCTTTGGTTAAGGCTTTATTTAGAGATTGAAGGCTTGGGGGGCTTAGGGTTTAGGCTCTACGCCTGCCGTGTCCTGTACAAAAAGCTGAAACCACTGTGATCATACGAAGAAGGCTTATATGCGTTCTGTCGAATGATCGTATCTATAAGTTATACGTTCCTCCCTTCAGCGCCAAGTAGGAGTGCATCATGAAACATGCATGCCTGCAAACTAAACATCGGAACATCGACCGAGATGCACACAAATATATTGTTCCTAAGTTTCAGGTAACCCTGTTTTGAACAGGGAATGCCTTGCACATGCCCTGATGTTGCAGCTGCCGCAATGTTGGCAATGACTGCTTCGTTCAACCCTTTTCTGATTCTTGCATCTGGTCTCCATCCATGGATGCTAGCCAGAAAACCCTAAACCCCCTTAAAAATTAACACCTGCAATCCTCAACCTGACCCTGTTTAAACTTCAGCTGGTAGTTGCTACCCCTTGGGGCTCCCTACCTTAACTGTAGCATCAGAAATACTACCCCCCTCTCCGAGACCGGTGCGATGGGGATGGTGCGGCCCATGTAGACGTTCACACCTTTCGAGATGAGAAAGCCGATGTCGACCACTCGCTTGGGACCCTGGTCCTCCCGGGATTTGGCGGCTTCCAAAGGTCTATGAACCCCGGAACCCTGAATGCTGAGCCCCTAGCCCTAAATCCCTAAACCCTTCAAGGAACCCTTAGAGATCCCTTAAATGAACCCTCAAAGGATCATGAGTCCTGGTCCTGAACCCTAGGCAAGTTTCGGGTGGTTTAAGTCCCGAAAGACTCGACAGGATACGCCTTGGTTGCCGACGTTGTCGCTACCTCGAATCCGCGACAGAACCAGCCACCAAACTTTCTAATTAAACTCGAAACCTTTATCCAATAGACTCGACCATCACATGAACGAGGACGCTGGGATCTCAAAACCTTATCGATTGACCCACACTGTATTGCCCGTGTTCCCCTCTTGTGTCACGGACTTGCAGGCCTCAAGGAGCATGAAAGAAGTGAAGTAGGAGACGGTGAAGAGGCCCAGGGAAGCTCCGGCCAAGGAGTAGAAGAGCGCCTCAGCACTTAAAGTTGTAAGGATGCTTGGGTTTGGGCATAGCGCCTTATATAGGGCCACTACAGTACCTGCGCACACGCTTCTGCAAGGGTCACCTGCGACGCTCGGTGTTTTAAAAAAGCGGGATGCTGATATCGACCCCAAGGACTAGTAGGATCCGCAAAATAAGGATCAAGCTTCCGAATACACTAAGCACAACCCCCCTTAGCGGGTGCTAAACACATCACAACGCAGGCCGCGGCGCTGTCTGAGGCAAGCGGTAGGCAAAGACCTGGTTGATCTCACGCATGGTCCTTAGGATTCAAGTAATGGTCGTTCGTGGCATTGGGTGTGTGAGACTAATTAACTGTAAGACGTGTAATCAATCCTCAAAATGACAGTAGTGATCATAATCATAATCCTAGGAAACACACCTACAATAACAACAATAATAATGATAATACGAACAACAATAATGATCTCAATCATACTAAAATGGCGGCCGTTTTAATCCAAAGCGTTTTTGTTTCCTTACTCGAGCCCGCACCAACAAAAAACGGCGGCCCAATTAGTGTGTTTTGGGTGTGTGCTGATGGTCAATCTTAAGGCACCCACGACCTCAACCCCCGCCCCTCAGATCAACCCAAGCCCCACGAAAGCCTCCCATTTAATTAAACCCAAAGCCACCCCAAAGCTCCCGAAACCTGCTAACCCCCCAAACCCTTCCACTTAAGCCCCCAAACCCCGGGACCCCCCAATTTCCCTTCTAACTCAATCCTAGGTGGGGCTTTTAGAGCCTTTGCAAAATATTAATAAATAAGATCCTCTTAAGCCCAATAAGGGAAAACATAAAATGTCCCAAAGCCCTACAAAGAATCAAAGCCACCCAGACCCTGACCGGCCGGTCCGAAGCCTAAAAACACCAGATTATTGAAGCCAACAGCTTTGGTGGTGAGGGGGCGGCTATTATTTAGGACGCCACATTAATAGTCATAATACTAAGTTTAGTAGTAATAATTACAAATAATTAAACTGAAAATTGACCGACCAAAGGACTCATAGGGTTCAAGACTTCGACGTTCACGGCTCGTTGCCTTGACGGTCTTTCAAGGTCCGTTCCTTCACTGAGGGCCTGGGAAACTTTGGGTAAGCCCGTCGAATCCTTAAAGCCTAAAGCGCCCCAGAAATCACTGCAGCAGCGCCGCGCATCCACCACAGGCTGCTCTTCTGGCCCATAGGGCGGCCGCACTTCCTGGAAATAAAGCCCCGACAATACCTTAGAGTTGGGCTTAAGCTTGCTATCGCGACAACCACCGCACCACGCGACCTGGCCGGAGCAAAATGCTGCAGGATCTGTAACCGAAGAAGTGTTCGCTCGGGTATGCGTGGATCTGACCATGAAAAGGAGCAGTTGTTTGCTGTTCCGGGTTTCGGGTTTCACTTCCGCGGTTGATGTAGTGCTTGGAATCTTCAGATCCAAGCGAGCGCAGTCATCCTAATTCGTAAAACATCGATGTGGCACAACCGGTAAAATACCCATAGGCCATAGGTAGATACAAATGGGACCATAGGTAGATACAAGTGGGGCTTCTTAGGCTACACCCCAGGGCCCATGGGCCCAAAAAGCAACACCCCAAACTCGAGCCTAAGCCCTAACCCTAAAACCCTAAGCCCCTGAAGCCCTAAACCCCTTAAGCCCGAAACCCTAAAGACCTTTTCGCATCAGGACTTGTGCAATCGCCCCCAAAGCCTAAACCGCTACAGCCCTAAACCCAAACCCTTCCTTGACAAAGGATATCTCTTCGGAGATGATCTCGAAGGCTGACCCACGGGTGGAAAGGACCATCATGACCTTGGCAGTGAATATAAGGGTTCCTTTAAAGGGATCTGTAAGGGTTGAGGCTTCGAGTTCAATGTAGGGGCCATTAATAAACAGAATCGGCGGGTTTTGGTGATCCTCCAAAAGGGTTCCTCAACGGTTCTGTAAAGGTCTACCCAAATAAGGGTTTAAGGTATAAGGGCCTTAACAAGTCGATTAGGGTCTTGGGGTACATTATACTGTCATTGTATTAAGGAGCCCTCAACATAATTTAGGAAAATGTTTGGCCCTATGTTTACTTACTACCCCAATAAGCCACCGAAATAAAAGGCTAAACTTTGCGGTTCCTACTAAACCATAAGAGCCCGAAGGGTTTAAAGGTTAGGTATTGGGGATCTAACTTAAACCCTAAACCCTAAACCCCCAAACCCTGTGTGAGCGCCGAAACCCCTAAACCCCTAAACCCTCAACCCTGACATGTTGTTTGGGCCTCTATGCTTACTGTCCGGAAGTCGCAAACTTCGCCATAAGCCCAGAGAGCCCAATACCCCTTAATTAAGGAATACATACCTTAAATTATAAGGGGATTAATATTATGATTTAAGCTCTATTCCCTAATTAAGGGGTATTGGGCTCTCTGGGAGCTAGGCTTTGGACTTTAAGTTTCTTCGGCTTCAGAGTTCAAGAGCTTCGATTGCTCGAAGGGGTTGACTACTCCTTAGTTGCTGAGTTCATAAGCCCCCCAAAAAAGTTTGCACTTTTGGTGTTATAGTGGGTGATATTCTCCCAAGAAGTATAAAGTGTATCCACTCAGCTACTAAGACTCCGGACTTCAGGAAAAGCAAGGCTTCAGAGCTTGCGCAGTTCTCGAGTTCAGGGGCGTTAAAGTTCAGAATGATATGCAGACACGAAATCCGACCCTATCTGGATAGCACTTAACATACGTCTAAAGTCGATCCCCTAAACCCTAAACTGCAATGATGACATAGAGGGGTCTCCAGAAGCTAAGCCTCCGACAGCACTGGCCAAGAAGCAGAGCACCTGCCAGGCAGTGATGGGCAAGTGGGACGGCATGCACATTATTCCTTAAACCAGACAGACAGCGAGAGAGAGAGAGAGAGAGAGAGAGAGAGAGAGACTGATTGATGGGATACAAACGCAAAGTTCAAGTCCAAGTACCGAACCCCAAAACACAGATCCACACATCCTAGGACGCAGGAACTCCATGCGAATCATGTTTATCCAAAAGCGCCAAACGGTGCCTCATGTGTGTGCATGCGTGTGAGGGAGCGAGAGTACGAGTGCAACCGTCGAGTCAGACGAGAGAGAGAGAGAGAGAGAGAGAGACAGGTTATGAAGGTGCTGCAGCACATGCTGCCAGGCCACCCAAATCCTTGGATGCAATCGTAACTCCAAAGCACGGAGCAGTCGCTGTGAAATTGAATGGCTTGTTCCCGCAAGCTCATAGCTCATAACGCCGCATGACAGCAATATGCTCAGAATCGAGATGGCAGACCTTCAAAACATCAAGACTGCTCAAACCCATCCAGGATTCATCATGCACCATGCTGCCCACCAGCTGAATGTCCCCTCAAAGATAATGACCTCCTCTGCGTGAGTGTGGCTTTGGCCTGAATGGACTGGCACGGAACAACTTCGCAGCAACGTAACATCAGCTGAAGCGGCTTGGGGCTTGAAGCAACCGGCTTCAATACTCCAGGCTCTGTCTACTTCATGGGTTCACGAGGATTGTCATAAGGGTGGTCCCTGGCAACTCCACGTCGCATTCAAGGGAAACACCCATCGACATGTAAGCGTTGAGTGGCACTTTCTTGCTTGTAGCATTGGCTTCATTGCAACACTTGCAAGCCCAGCAAGAAAGAGAGCGAGAGAGACCTTTGAAGCACCGTAAGAGCTGCTGTGGTCTGCACGCATGAAGCGTCCGGCCAGGTTGCGTTCGGACCGTTCGGGCATCCTGTCTTTCACCTCAAACAAGGCGACAACACCGGAGGTTTAAGACTCACACTCGGACGAGCCTGGGGTGTAGGGTTTATAGGGTTCAGAGAGGGTTGAGGGTTCAATCCAGTCAAGCACCCAGACTTGCTCATATGTTGTGATTTTCAGTTCTCTTCTCAGAGCTCTCAACTTTTCCACAGTAGGAGAGTGAGAGCTAGATAAACCCAAGAAAGTCAAATCTTACTTCCCGAACTTCTGAGGGCTTCATTCCGACGGAAGCCTGGGCTTCGAGGCTGACTCCCATAGAGAGGGGCCTTAATCTTACTACCCCAATAAGCCACCGAAATAAAAGACTAAACTTTCCGGTTCGTACTAGACCATAAGAGCCCGAAAAGTTTAAAGGTTTGGTATTGGGGGTCTAAGTAATAATTAACACAGGGTTTTGGGCCCCATTGTATTATATCTATGATAAGGAAACCACAACACGGGTGGATGTGTTCCTTTTTGGGTACCCTAAATAATCGGTGCCGTATTATAATCGGGACCCAAACAACGACCATATTTTTTGACAACCACCCTACCATTGCTGATTCTTTACGCCCCTATAGTAAGCGGCTTTATGCTTCTTCGCATCTAGGGGCTGCTAGCTCAAGCCCGCTCTAACCCTATGCCCCCAGGGACCTTATTTTAAGGGGTCTGGGGCCCTAGCTATGAGGTCCTGGGAGGGATAGGGGAATGCTACCGCAAGATCAGTTGCTGCCAGGTGTGATGCACATCTTCGGAAGAGTGGCGGAGCAGACAAACACTAATTGCCTTAGAGCTCTGGGATCCCAATAAAAATATATATATATATATATATATATACATATACATAGGAGCCTTAATATTTCTAAGAAGGTTTGGGGGTACATTCCAATATATTATGCATTTTATGATAATCGTTCCCCAAAATAGTATGGGTAGTTATTAAGGCCTCTGTATTACTTCGGACAACAGCCTGTAGCTGAAGAAGTCGGAGGGATCTGCAGCCGTCTCTGATAATTACTGACAGCTGCCGCTCCTCTGGAGCCCGAGACCCATACCGATGCAATGGTTTAGGATTTAGCCCCTTTTTCCAGGCTTGAGGGTTAAGCTCTCTATTCGTTTTTACCCCAGGCGCCGTCACAGGGCATTCGGCAGCTCGCTTTGGCCACCCATCTGTAAAGATCCGTGTGTGTCCATCGACCGCACAGGACACAGGGCTGGCGCTAGGAAACCAGAGTCGCAAGTTGCTTTGCTATGCGTTGGTGTATAGTACAATACTTTCTGGTATGATTTGGTGCAGCAAAGAAAAACAATACGATAGTATAGTTTCAAAAGATGGCTGATGCTGGCTGATCCGGTCGCTTCGGCATTTCAGCCGGCGCTAGTCTCGCATGCACTAGAACATGTTGCCTGCATTGCGGCTTGCTCTCCATGTGGAGCCTGTCTTCCTTGAGCGGCACATCAGGACATGCAGAAACGACAAATGTCTTAGACAGAGATCCGGACTCGCTCTAACCCATCGCAAAAACCTACGAAAGTGAAGCGATCTCTTGGAACGCATGAGACGCAGCAAAATCTTCACGTCTGGGTGAGGCGCTGCTTGTTCATCCACCACGCTTGTCTCGCCGTGCGCCTCAACCAACAAGCCATTTTGCTGTCTCTGACACCTCGGCCTGGTCAGTTGATGCGGTGTGCTAGTATAAATCGCTTTAGGATTCAGACCTTCAGGATCTTTAGGTAGTTAGGTAGTCACAACAAACCCCAGAAGCCCACACCCTCAGTTCCATGCAATCCAGTCCTCTATAATCTTAGCACAAAGGGGCCTTAATAATTAGAATATGGGGTATATCATACTATCAACATGACAAGGAACCCCCCACATGGTATGGGCAATTATTAAGGCCCCCCATCTTACGCTCAAGGCTCCGCCGACAGGAAGAGACGGCTGGGTGTCTGGCAGGATGAAGCCATCGTCATCTAAGAGCGTATTTTCAGCCTGGCGTGAGCCCAACCGCTCCGACAGGAGGCCCGCACCACTTAGGGTTTAGGGTTTAGCACCCTTTATACTATCGTTGTAATACGGAACCTCCTGAATAGTATTGATACTTTACTTAGGCCCCTATAGTAATTTCACAGCAGCAAAACAAATCCTCACTAGTGTCACCATGCGCTATCATCTTGCAAACTGCTATAACTCTCTGACAATACTGTACATGACACTACAATCATGGGGCCTATTGTAAATGAAGCCCTCGCAGCCAAATGCTCGGGTCAATCAGCCCGAAAAACCAGAAATAAGGCCCCAAACACACAAATGGCCAAGCATGCCACGGCTGAAACACTGAAAGCACCCAACAAACCCCACACCCTGAACTAGGAATACTTCTGTTCCACGCACAACATGGCCTTCCATAGCGATGTCTGAAACTAGCGACACTGGAAAGTTTAAGGCTCCACTGACTGCCAGCTTGACAAATGCTGACAAGCACCTCTGTGGCGAAGGCGATATTCATGCTGCACTTGGAGCGTTCCTCGGTTCATAAAGGGTAAAATGGCATGCACAACCAACACTGAGCATGAGAAGACCTACATGTATGCAACTACGTGTACACACGCCATGTGCCGGATGTGCATAACAAGAAAAGCAACACTATCGGTTACCATCGCAAACGTGTCTGTGTACACATCATTTGCCGGGTGAGAACACAACAGCAACATAGTCCTGCGCATGTCTAGGCATGAGCATGGGACTAACCAAATCATGGTACCCGTCTCTTTGTGTAAATACCCTCCATATATATATATACACACATAACAACACACACCCGCACAAACGTACACATATACATGCATCCGCTTCGAGACACGAACACAAGCATGCGTTTACGCGCATGCTCGAACGGTAGTATGAAGAGAACGGACAAGAAGGGACAAACCTGGGTGTGTGCAGTGTGAGTGCGTTTTCATGTGCATCTGCATCTGCGGCTTTACATGTAAGAGTACCTTTGCGAGCATGCATGCGTGCGTGTACCTGTGCATGTACCCGTGTATGAACGTAGGTAGCGAAGTTCGGATGTATGCATCAGTGCATATCCGTCTGCCAGCTCGCCGATCTTCTGTATGTGGTACGTGTGCATGTAATGTGTGCCGGTGAAATAATTCATTCAAAGGTAGTAGGAGTGCCTCCCCATACAATACTAAGACTAAGAATCCAGATGCATCAATATAGGGGCCCTAATATTTGCAATAGGGGTTTTGGGGACCACTATACTAGAATTATAACAAGGAACCCCCCAAAATAGTGTAGGTAATTATTTCGCCCCTGTAGTACTACCCGATGAGAGTGATACTCTTTCAGGCTACCTGGAAGGAGATGCACACGCGCGCAGAGAACAGTCGCACCAAGGAGGACGCCAAGCAGACGGCCGTAGACATGGGCATCTACGACGAGGCCAAGGGCTTCCCGTACCAGATCTGGAACCCCAAGGAACAGAAAGCTCAGACCGACGAGTCCAGGGACCCGCTGCCGCTGGACAAGGTGTTGGCGCTGACGGCCGAGTTGATGAGGCTGGCGGCGGGCAATGGCGTCATCACGCGGTACCACTGCACGCGCCCCCTGACGGAGGAGATGAAGGGCACCATGACCACGTGGCTCATGGAAGTGGGATTGCGCGATTCCAGATGCAATCGCATTTGGGAGATCTTGTCCGTCCTGAAGGGCAATGCATCGATGAAGCTAATCGGAGGGGCCGTCCGCGAGGAGCGTCTCCAGCGCACGCCGCTCGCCCAGACGCTTGCGCAGCAGCTGACGAGGCATCCCGAAAGCGTCTGTTGCAACTAAGGCTGCATAACCCCTCCAATTTCTGCTACTCCCACTCCTGTCTTCTTGCATACCTGTGGACGGCCACTGCTGTGGCACCCATTCAGCAGGCAGTGATGCATCAGGCTGTCCTTCAGCTGATACAGGCCGCTTTGTCTTCCGTTCGGCCTGTTCATCTGTGGAGTAAAATCCAATGGCGACAGGCCTTCAGGGACTGGTCGGCACCGAGCAGGCAGCACGATGCTGCTGACTTCTTGCTCATGCTGAATGATCAATTAAAGGCGGGATGTTTTAGTAAGGATTGGCTTGCTTTTCACCGGGAGCATGGGGGGTGTGTCGATGCAGGCACCTCCTGCCCGCTCGCGCTCACAGCAGTGCAAGCAATCGCCTCAGACACTGCAGGCAGCCGCCTGGGTGCGGAGGTCTCACTGCAAGACATAGTGACGCAGTGGCAGCATCAGGAACACACTCATGCACTTGCAGCAGGTGCCCAGGCATGCGCGCTACATCTGAACCGCTTTAGGCTAGTGCAGGGCACTGCCAAGAAGGTCCTCTACCCTGCCTTGACTCCACATGAAATCATGCTTCCAATGTGGTGTGGTGCCGAAGTGGTTCAAACTAGTTTCCGCCTCCAAGCCATGGTTGTTCATTTAGGGGAGTCGATGCATACAGGGCACTATCGCTCTGTCCTGGTGAGGGGTGACAGACGATGGTACTACACGAATGACAATGCTGAAGCTGTGCTCGTCTGCAGAGAAGTTGACTTTCAGGAGATCGCTCACAATGCTTACATCGTCTTTTATGCTCGCATGTGATTCGTGCCTTCGCGATGTGCTCTGGATTGTGGTGTTACCACGCCGGGCATCTCATCTTCACGAGGATGGGATTGCGGTGTACCCGCGCCTGTCCTAAATTTTTGAATACACTTTTCACGCGCCTCTCTCTCGAGGGCTTTTCTGTAGGTTGCTTAATGGCTCTTCGGAGCGGACCTGCAGTGTTGCTGGCACTAGGCCAGGTGGTAGTCACCAGGAACCTGTCCTGCTAACAGGTCGCTTAGCACTGCTCCTCGGTCTCTACGATGGGACTAGTCGCACCGAGTGCTGCGCTTGAAGTGAAGTGAAAAAGTACTTCAAGCATCTTTGCTTCATGGGTCCATCGGAATCCTGCAGGACATGAGCATAACATGACGGACAGAATGCCCAGTCCCGTGCCCCTAGGGCTTTCGGGTCTAGGGTTTGGGGCTTTAGGGTTTTATGGTTGTGGGTTTTGGTGTCTAGGGCAGGTCAGAATCTGGGACATAGCTCGCAGATAGTGAAATTTAGTGGAAGCAGCTACTCTTGCGAAGCTGTCGGGACAGATGTCTCTGTGTGGCCGTGCTATCACCTGTGGACGTGCCTTGGGTTCCTGCGACCTTGCACGGAAACGGCCTGAAAACACCGAAATCTTACATACCCACCCCTGCCCAAACAGAGGCCACGGCGGAAACGGCTCGCAGTCCACGCATCAACTCACGTTGCACCTGAGAGGGCCGAGGCTCAAGCTTTGCAGCCGGGAAACATCGGGCACGTCTTTTTGCCAAAAGTAACTGCAACTTCTGCAAGGTCATGGCACATATAGGCATATAGGCACACTCGAGGCAAGACGATCACTAAACCTGCAACACCCAAACCTTACAACACCCTAACAGGCTCTGGCCTCAGCACGATCCTCTTCAGACAGCCAGGCCTTGGCAAGAAGCGCATCGCCATTCGGATACGGGGGGGCCTCTCTGCTGGTTACTTGGGGCATCGCACGTTAGAGCTTTAGTAGGGCTTTCAAGTACGGTTTCGGGCTTACGGTAAGTTTGCAAGGTTTCGAGATGTGCCGATGTTGGGCACATCTCGAAAACCATGCAGCAAGATCAACTGAACCTTAACCAAACTCCTCAAGCTCTAAGCTCAAAACCAAAAACGCCCGTAAAACGTTCAAATGCAATCACAAATCCGCAGGTCGTCAACCTCCAAGCACAAAACCCCAAAACTGAGATACAAAGTGCGACAAGCTCTTAACATATGTCTAGGACTAGGACCCTATCCAACAAGGTATGGACCCTTCACAAGTGCGCCGTTCACCGACCTCGGCCTCCTCCGCCTGATCTGGGAGCCATGCTGCAGTGAGCAAACGGCGCCCGCGATGTGGCGTGAAGGGCCTCGGACTGCTCTCACGAATTTCAAGCTTTCGACATTCTTTGGGCTCGTTCTGCTTATCACGATGACGGTGGTGTTAGTAGTTGAAGACCCTGAATCACACATGAAATCCCACGCCGCTTTCTATAAAGATCCCCCGATCTCTAAAGGACATTGCAAACCTAAGACGCTAAAGCAGACCTTCAATCGTTGCGCCGCGGTGCACGCCCACGAAAAGCCTTGGCCAGTGCCAGATCTCGTACCTTCGCGACGCCTGCCACAGTTGGGGCAAGCCCAGAGACTCCAAGATCCCTTCACTAAGGAATATAACTTATAGCTCTGGTAGGACCCCTACTATGACTATGATTTTTGGTATATTCCTTCATTAAGGGATATTGGAGTCTCTGGGTTGACAAATCCCTATGAAGGACGCTTTCGGCTTTAGGGTCCAGGGCTTATGGGTTCTGGGTTCGGAGGTTGGGAAGCCGAGTGCTTGAGACCGAGGAGGTTCGAAGGCTTTTGGGCTCCACTGGGAGGTGAGATGCCAGGACCCAGAGACTGCCGCGAGATATGGTATCGGCTTCGGCTCCCTCTTAGATGGCCTATGCCACGGGTGAAAGAATCTTAGAGGGCAAAATCTCGTCGTAAGTGTAGGATTTCAGGCTCTCTCACCTCAAGATGAGGTTTTGGCCAGCACCCCGGGACCGGAAACCCTAAACCCTAAACCGACATCCCAGGAAACCCTCGCAGGTCCCCATGATGCAAAACTCTGAGGCCCACATTTCTCAGCGCGTTACTTTGCTTTGCGAGCGGTTGGAGGACCAGCTTTCTTTGAGCGCCAGCATCGGGTCTTTCCCTTGCATTCAGGATAGTCTGCAAACTTGAAAACCAGCTCATTCGGTGCTGTTGCCGGCGCATCGTCGTCTGAATGTGCCAGGGCCCGCGCAGAGGGAGAGGCGCAGGCGCACCAAGACTCCCTCTTCTTGGCCTCGGGATTGTAGGCCGTCAGGTAGACGGGCATGGTTCCCGGTCCGTGATAGCCAGGATCACACCAGAGCTCCGTGTTATCATCGCCCTGCTTCGACTTGGAGTTACAGGCCTTGAAGCGTTGCCTCGCCTCTGTCATGGTCTTGCTCACCTTCTCCTTGGTTCTGGTTATAAAGGAGTTTAATTTACGTCACATTTAAGGGTGATCTATAGTAAACAAAAGTTTCTTTATTATGGTAACTTAAATTAACTCCTCAACAAGAGCCCAGTCTCCGTTTGGGCCTGGGTGTCCTCCAGACTCTGCAGCTTCGGGGTGAGAGATCCATCGGCTGCATAGTATAGGCCTTCCAGGAAGCCCACGAAACGATATTCTTCATGCTGCCGGTAGAAGGATCGCCACTGCATGACGTCTGAAACTTGCTGTTCCGAGAAGCCATGTAAGCTTGGCACGGCGTCTACGTCGAACTTGCCGGTGCTCATAGCTCTGCTGGCATCCTTTCCAGCCATCTCTGCATACCCCTCTCCAGGAGAGTAGAACCTCGAGGTCACGTCTGTTTTGCTGGGCCCCTTGATGGAATTCTGAACGAAACAGAATCAGCGATAACTGGCCCCAACAGGATCACACTTTAGGACCTGCCCCCCAGCACCTAGCACCAGGGCCGACATCGTAGACTTCCCCCACAATGGCGAGGAGAAGGGGCCTATTCCGATCCTGACCGTCGTGCAGCGCAAGCTCGGCCACGCTCCACACGCGAGCGCCCGAAATGCGCTCCACGGCTTCAAGGCGCGGGTAGGCACCTGGAATTGCTGTAAGAATCGGGTCTGTTTAGGATTTCGTTTCAGGGTTTACGGTTTATGGACCATCCAAAGAAAAGACACCCCAAAAACGTGGCTCTGATTTCGACAGCTCCACCTGCAGTGGCACCTTTGCCCTTGCGAGCACCTCCAGAGCTAGAGCTACCTGGAGCTTGCGACGGAGCGTGGTCGTCGGGAGTTAAGAACGGCAGCAAGGAATATATCAGAAATGCGGCCGCCGCAACGAGAGCAGCTGCGCGCCAACCAAGCCACATGCTGCACAGGCAATTAAAATCCGATGCTTCAACAACGCTAGGTGTGAACAGAAAGTTCTGCGTGCTGATTTGTCGAAGCCAAACATTGCCAGATTCCATTCACTTCAATGATCTAGCATGGAGCCCGAAACGCCAAAATGCAGCAAGGCAATGCAGCGACGGATGTGATGTTGAGTCGCACCCCGCGTTAAGCACCCACGGACGCACCCAACATAATTAACCAAAGCATGAAAAGCGGCTGCAACATGGCCTGATATCAGAAAGCTTCGATCATTTGTACTGCTCTTATTCTGATTCTAGCCCTAAACCCTTTTTTGCAGCAGGCCTCGTTGTCCAGCAGCCCGGTTACAGCAAGAGCCCTCTTTCCCCCGCTTCCCCTAATACCCTGAACCCCTAAACCCTACTAAACCCTAAACCCTATTCAAGGAACCCCTAAGAATTCCTTCTCGGGAGCCCCTGACTCGTCAATCCAGCATTGATTTTTTCCCTCCTACCTAGCAAGGACCCAGCATTGATTTAGGGTTTAGGGGTTTAGGGCTTAGGCTTAGGATTTAGCATGTTGCTTGATGAGAAATAGGTCCTAGGCGCAAGCAAAGAATACGATGGGGCTTAAGAATTATAACATGGTGTTGTGGAGTATATTCTAAGCTTATATAGGCACTGTGAGGGACATCAGGTAGATTCAAGCATCAGTATATGGGTGGTTGTCAAAATTATGGTCCCTTTTTGGTTAGGCGCCGTACTATATAAGGGACCCAAAGAGGACCATAATTTTGACAACCACCCATATAGACAGACGTAGAAGGACTATTAAGGCGACCGGGTGAGTACCCAGAGACTCCAATATTCCTTAATTAAGGGATGTACCTCAAATTATAGTAGGGTCCTTAATATGATTTAAGGCATATTCCTTAATTACGGGATATTGAAGTCTCTGGGTAGTTTGTCCGAGCCCGAAAGTCTGCAGACTCTCCGAGGCCAGAGGCTGGTTGCGGTAAGTTGAAGGATGTTGGCATCTCAACTAGGTGGGGCGTTTAAAGCCTTTGAAGGATATTAGGAAACAAGATCCTTTTAAGCCCAACAAGAAAAAAATCTAACATGTCCCAAAGCCCTACCTAATCAAGCACCTCGACCTAAAGCCGAGAAGTGTAGCACCCTGACAGCGTTGAAGCCCTACCTGAACCCTAAGAGACCTGCCTTTTCAGGATTCCTTATTACGATTTCCTTTGGCCAGTCCTGAAGAGGCAGCTTTTTTAGGGTCCATGTATACCTTATTACACCAATAAGGCCTAGAAATAAAAGACTAAACTTTCCGGTTCCTACTAAACCATAAGAGCCCGAAAATTTTAAAGGTTAGGTATTGGGGATCTAAGCTAAGCCCCAGAAGCCCTATCGTCCTAAACAGAGCTGAACTCCACCCGACTCCGGTCTGCAGCCCCGACAGCACCTATCTCAATGACTGAAAGCGGAACATGTAGCAAGGTTTTCTAGGATTATTTGCCACCCACCTGGAGCTAGGATATATAAGCTAGGATACGACAGGTATGAAGTTGAAGAACGAACAACAAGCACACAAACAATGCGAGCATGTCAGCAAAAGCAGAAGGAGGGATGCAACAATCATGCGGCGGTCGTCGCCAACCTCATGTTCAACGACGATGAGCGAACTCCCCCACGGGAGCGCTGACCATGCAGTTGATGACAGTGATTTTGTTTTTTGGGCTTACCGCTCCGCACTCATCCTGACACAGTTGCCTGGGGCCGGCAAATGCATTTCAAGAACCAAATAATAATAATAATAATAATAATAATAATAATAACAATAGTAATAACAACAATAACAATAATAATAATGATAATGATAATAACAATAATAATAATGATAATGATAGTAATAATAATGATAATAATAACCATAATACTAATAATAATAATACTAATAATAATACTACTACTAATAATAATAATAATAATAAATAATAATAATAATAATAACAATAATAACAATAATAATAATAATAATAGTAATAACAATAATAATAATAACAATAATATTAATACTAATATAATAATAGCAATAATAGTAGTAATAGTAGTAGTAGTAATAATAATAATAATAATGGTGGTTTTCCCGGGTCCCGGCCCCAAGGCCCCAGACACTTGCTGCTCTGCTTGGAGGTTCATGGGTAGTTGTAAGTGGAGTTAGACGTCCCTGAATATGGGTTATACCTATAGTTACTATAATATATACTATATATGTGTTATAACTATAGCTATAGTTGTCCTACTTATAAGCCCACTTATAACTACCCATGAACCTCCAAGTAGAACCCCAACTCACCTACCCCTGAAGCCCCCAGGCCGGTTGCCCCAAGCCCTGAGAGGGCCTCTATCCAGTCTGCCTCCTCGCAGAATTCCCCTTCGCTGTGCAGCTTCAGGTACATCCTTTCACACGGTTTCGGCGCTCACACTCGGACAATCCAGGCGAGGCATATGGTTCGGAGTCTGTTTTTAGGGTATTGTTATTTCAGGGTTCAGGGCTTAGGGCGTCGGGAATTCGTTGCATCGGGACGTGCGTTTGGGGCCATGGCAGCTTACATTAGGTTGCGCTGCGCCCTGGTTGAGTCATGTAACTAAACGGCACAACGTCTGCAAGTGCTTTTGGCAGTGTCAACCGACAGCATGAAGTGGTACTCATGCATTACCCTAAGGCCCCATAGTAGTTCCTTTTTGAATCCTTTGAGGTAATCCCCAAAAGGAACTACTATGGGGCCTTGGGGTACACCAGAGAAACCCCGACACCTTTTCAAGATTGCTGCGTGCGAGGACTTGGGTTTACCAGCCCCCACGTAGTCGGAGAGATAGGTACCCAGAGACTACAATATCCCTTAATTAAGCGGAATATACCGTAAATTATAGTAGGATCCCTAATATGATTTAAGGAATATTCCTTAATTAAGGGATATTGGAGTCTCTGGGTACCCGCAGCCCAATCAGCCATTGCTCTGAGCCAGGGATGCCATCAGCAGCAGCCAAAAAGCAACCGAGAGAACAAGCATTCATGACTTCTGCGCTGCAAGATCGAACAAGACTGCAAGCCCACGAAGTGGCTCTGCTTGTTTGTCCCGGCCGCAAAATTCTGAAAATGCAGGGGGCTGAGGACGAGATGTCAGCCAAAATCAAGACTATTCAACAGTGACCGCAATATGAACACACATTAACTCTCAACCCAAACCATATCGGCAAACCCCAAAAGCCTGAGCACATAAACCGCCGAATCTGTAACCTCCGACAACCCTCTTTGGCCCCGAACGGCACGGCGCCCACCAGCTGGAAACCCGAGCGTGGGTTGTCTCTGCACGCCTCAGAGTCAAGGGCTCGACCCTCTATCCCTAAGGCTCCATGTACCCATATAGTAGGTACTTATAGGCCTTAAAGAGGTCCCTATATGGCTACTTTAAGGCCTAAGTACCTACTATATGGGTACATGGAGCCTTTGGGTATGTCGGCGACGCGGGCCATACTTACGTCCAATAAGCCACCGACATAAAATGTTAAACTTTCCGAATCCTACTAAACTATAAGAACCCAACAAGTTTACAGATTAGGTATTGGGGATCTACGTATTTGTGGACTGCATGCAACTCGAGTTTATCGAAGAGGCTCTGTTAGGGTCGGGAAGTTTCTCTCGTCTACTTGAACCAACCACGCGCAGCAGCGAAACCGAAGCCCATCATGAATGCAAATCCTCAAGATCCGCTAATACAGTCCACGAAGTGGCAGCATAGAACATTGATAGAGTCTGTTCCTTTGCCCCACATTCTCGGCTTCTGGATTGGGGGATTTCGCTGTTCCAGCTTTCTGGCCGTACCTGTCACTCTGGGCTCTAGACGGACTTACAAGGAGAATCCAGATTCGCTCTGTCACACACGGCAGGGAAGCTAGGGCAGCAAGAGAAGCCCAGCAACAACTGCTATCCAGTACCTAGTTGCTGAGTTCATAAGCCCCCCAAAGTGTACACTTTCAGGTGTAGTGGGTAGTATTATCCCAAAAAGTGTAAAGTGTATCCACTCAGCTACTAAGAGTAGCTTAGCATCCACAGATCCCTCACAAGTCCGACGCAGTCTCCTCGGCAAGCCCCTGCTTTTAGCAAGGCATTCGGACCGGCTAGGATTTCGTCACGATCCAGGAGCCTCTACAAGAATCCTTCCCCATTCTCCTTTTTGTGGTTGCACCCGGGCTTTGCCGGAATGCCCGGGCAGCGTCCCCAGAAGCCGAAGGCCGAGGAAAATGATGTCCATCATGTGGGGGTGCAGAACGGGCAGTGTCAGAATTTAACTTGAAGTTCACGGTTTGGGGTATAAGTCTAACCGATACCATTTCCAAGGGTCTATCACATATCCCCTTAAAAAACCGAAACTCAAGGAGCCTCGCAAGTGAGAATCTGGACCGTGCTGGTGGCTCAGCCCCAACTGCAAGGGGCTCGCGCACGCCGCGGGGCCACAGGCTTCCCCTTCGGAACTTCTCGCGGTCCGATGGGTCCAAGCTCTTGTCGTCGCCGATCCCACGTGTCTGGGATGAACGGGAGCTACCCTTCCCAGAACAACGACGACAAACCTACTGCGTCTCCGCGGTCTCTCGCTGTTCTGGCCATTCACAGCACCGCTCAGAGTTCGTCACGGAGCTCTGAAGACCAAAATTCCTGCGAACAAGGCTCCCAGTGAAGACGGCAAGCGAGATTCATCGTCTATGCAGCAGTGAAGGAGGGGCAGAACTTGGGGGGACACCACGGTTTGCCGCACTTGTGTCCTTCAGCTTGGTGATGTCCTGCATCTTCCTGGCATGCAAGGAACCATATGCCTACAAACAATTCCAACAAGTGGAGCAGCATTGATCACAAAATGCCGACGAAGCTTTTTGCGGAAGCAACCTGGAATCTGCGTAGATGCACCGTGTTTGCCAATTGCTATGTGATCTTGGTTTTGGAAGACTTGATGTAGGATGTAGGCGTCATTGTAACGAATCTCATGCACAGCCCGACTCGCCATCAAAACCCGTGACTCGCTCCCAAACCCCACTCGTTCCCAAATCTCACAAGGAAAGGGTTGGGAAGCGCCTTGCAAGCGAGTCACCCGCTACGGCGGGACATCGTGCTGTGCAGGTCTCCTGAACACTTTGGGATGTAGAGCAGTTCTCCTGTGAATTTTACCAGGGTTTTTGAGTCGCGCTCCACTGAGACTCATTCGGAAAATGCGCAGCACAAAATCGCACAACCCTAAACCCAAATCTTCTAAACCCCACACAAAATCTTAACAGCCGGAAGGGTTCCGATGCATGCGAAAGCTCCTCGATCTTGAATCAGAAAGTCCCCCAACATCCTCAAGAAGGCTGCCGAACTCAACTGAGCACCCCTGTGCAACAGTTCGTCGCAGCCCTTCCCTCAAGTGAAAGACCCTGCGGCAGCCCTTTGTGCATCCGGATAGATGCCTTAAAGGGAACTCCAGAAAGTTGGAATATGGATTAATGGTAGGATCCCCTATAATGTACCTTAAAGGGGTTACGATAATGATATTCCAACTTTCTGGCTTCTACTGTACCCAGAGGCTCCATAGTAGTTCCCGCTAGGGATTTTTGCCTCCCGCCTGGCTAGGACGAACCTACGATGCAGGGTGCACCTGTATTACCTTAAGGGACGTTAAGGGGTTCAAAATATGAACCCCAAAAAGGAACTACTACGGTTGATGATATAAATCCTGCATTACCCATAATGAGGAACATACCATAATTCCTATAGTTTGGGGTCCTTAAGCTAACAGGATTTATATCATCAACCATATGGAGCCTATGGGCATAGTAACCCTTTTAAAGGAACCCCAAGGTCCAGGAGCATCTTCCGGCGGTGCCACGTGCCATCGCGCAAGAGCCGGGGTCCTTAGCCGGGGTCCTTTCTTTGTCCACGGCTTTGCGGCTTTTAGGGTTTAGGGCTTTTTTTGACGCTCACACTCGGCAACACCAGGCGAGGTCTGTAGACGATACTAGGGTTCAGGGTTTAGAGTTTGAGTCATCTGGGTTAGGTTTGTAGGACTGGAGGAGTTGGACTATCTTGTTTCGAGGGGTACTTGTAGGAGTTCGGATATCTGAAAGGCTGTCAACTTCGCGGAAAGGATGGGGCCAGAGAGCATCTACTGCGAGAGAGCAATGACGAGTAATAGCAGTTCTCGGTTCTCAGAGTGGGAGGAGTACCCATAGGCTCCATTGTAGTTCCTTTTCGGGAATACCCTATTGTGGGATCCTAAATATAAACCACGAAAAGGAACTACAATGGAGCCGCTAGGTAGTTGCAGACTCGCGCAGGCATTCTTGCACATGTCTTGAGACAAGTGCACCAAGGAGTTCGTGGCTGTCAAACTTGGTAGGACCTCAAAGTGGAACTTGTGTATCTACATCTAAGCACACGGAATGCTGACCCTGAAGCCTGAATGTACACCTCGACGTCCAGAGTTGCTTAATATAGGTGCCATAATAGTATTTTTGAGTTTTCAGGGTACAGTATAAGCCGATTTAATTACAGAAGGACTACAAGAGGAAGCTATTCCCAAATTCTGGCAGCCTCTTTACATCCGAGACTCTGAGGGCTGCATCGGCGTACCTGGGCTCTTCTTGCGTGGTCTTTAGAAATATGGTTTTCGGATGTTTTAGGGTGCAGGGTTCGGGTTTAAGGCTTAGGATTTAGGGATCTAGGGCAACCCAACCAGATAATTTTTGTTGAAAACAAAAATTCTGCTCAACAGCGGCTCTGGCACATGTAGTAAATGGCCTTGCTAAGGAGCAGCGGCAGATCACAAGCCTCGAGATGGTGGCTTCTGATAAATAACAAAAAGTAAGGGATATTTAGGGGTCCTGATAATAAGGGTCCTGCTGTTCAAGGTCTACTATAAAGGGGTTAATCAACTGAAAAAATACCAATGCTCGTTTGGGCCTTCCTTATTATGATTGTGGTATATTATGCCCCGAAATCCTTTCTTAGTAATAAATATGAAACTCCCAAAGCATATGAACACTTGTTGACGGCGTAGTGAGGGCGAGGCGGGGTGAAATGAAAGGCGACCCCTCAAATTCTCTGTGAGCGCAAGTATACACGTCATACTGGAATGTGATACGGTATAACAAAACATGTGCAATACTACATGACAAAGTGGGATCAGGCGTGATACGGGAAGGAAGTGGGAAACTAAGTAATTTCAGACAAGCTGAGGCCGGATAAGATAGAAACGGGGCAAGGTAAGGCAAGGGAAACCCAAAGTAGGGTAAGAGAAGGCCAGGTGAACAAAGATAAAGGAAAATGCAATCGTCAAGGTAAGAGTAAGGATCAGGGCTAGGGGAGTGGGAGGGAGGATAAGGTCAAGGCAGGCAAGGTAAGGCAAGACAAAACAGAATAAAGGGAAAAACAAAAGCAAAGACAACAGCAAAAACAAAAGAAAGAGTAAGGGTAGCGGGAGTGGAAGCGAAAGTATTGTCCATGTAGTAAAAAACTGAAGGTCAGGGTAGTTCGGGTAAGGCACGGTATAGGGTGGGGCAGGGGGAAGGTAAGGCCAGGGTAGCTCACGAAGGGTACGATAATGTAAGGTACTGTGTGAGGTAAAGTAAAGTAACGCAACGCAAGACTTTCATCGGAACATCCAAGCCCTTCAACTCTCGGAGAAGCGGTGGTAATGCAGGCAAGCGGTCATGCCAAGTGACATACAGAGGGCCACTGTCCTCAGTTACGCAAGGTTACATCTGACATCTCTTCCGATTAAGTTCGCTCATCACAACCACAACCACAAGTACTGCGACGACGACTACTTACTACTATCCTGCTGCAATCAGAATCATGCTAGTAGCATGCTTGCCCACTATATGGTAGCAGCGGCAAAGTTGGAAGATGCGCACCCAAGTTTGCAGCACCCTGAAACATGGACAAAACTTTTCTTTCTTCCAACTTTGAAATCTTCCAACTTTTGTGCCTTCACTTGCTGCCTTCACTTGCTGTTTCACCTTGGAACCTTCACTTTTGGTGCCGTCACGTGCCTTCATCCTTGGAGCCTTCACTTTGCTGCCTTTCACTGGGTGGGTTCGGTTGACCCCGCCTTCACTTGCTGCTTTACCTTGGACGTTCATCTTGGAGCCTTGCCTTTTCGTGCCTTCACGCGCCCTCACTCTTGGAGCCTTCACCTTGCCGCCTTTAGTACTGGCATCTCAAACACACACCGTGAAAGTGCTTTCCCCCAATTGCGAATACTGGCAGAAATACAAATGATCCGGTCCAACACACGACATGCTTTCCGCCAAGTACTGCCGCATTCAGAACAACGCCCGCAATGACTTTCCCCAAGTAAAGGCGGGATTGAGAAATACTGGAGGGCAAGGCGGAATAGCTTTGCCCACGCATTGGCGTCTCCAACAACCACGGTGACCATGGCCTCGAAGTTTGGCCCGTTTTGTGGAAGTCGCCAGTACGTGGGCGAGAATACTGTGAACCATAGCCCTACAACCGCCCGTGCTTGGGGAAGTAATTTCCACCACTCTCCCGAATCCTTCTGAATACCGTTTGTACGTACTGATGCGGGGTGCCTTGCACTCCGTCCTTCTGCTATCGCTCATCCAGAGATGTGCGTGGAATTTGATGCGGAACAGTAAAATTGGAAAAATGCAATCTGCGGTCCCGACTATAAAGTTAACTGAGGCTATGTTTCAGGAGATGCCTTCTAACCTGGAAAACCGTGGTCCAACGTCGAGACCTAAAGTTGGAAGATGGGACCCAGCCAGACCCAAAGTTGGAAGATGCCCTTGCCGCATGCCGCCTTCCAACTTTCCGGCGGCTACTGTAACGGATAGAGACTTCTTCGATTGCGATCACAATGCGACCTCTTAGTTGGATGCTCAAGCCCCAACTTTGACCACGGATCCATGAACAGTCGCAACTTCGGAGGATCCAGGGACTCGCCAGCCACCGCCTGCAAGGAGAAGGGGCTTGAGGGCTCGCGTTTGGGCTAGGGCCTGCTAGGGCTTTGCATTCCGGAAAGTCTGCAGTTGGCAGGTACCCCAATCAGGCCCCAGGTACCTTTATTAAAGAGTGTGTGTTTTTCTTTCGTGGGAATTTCTGCTATGGTTTGGGTAAGAGTCCCCCGTATAGTAGGCACTTAGGACCCGTTGGGACGGTGTCTCAGGAAGCATACGCACCGGACAGCCACAGCCATGGGGGGTCCTTTGAGCCTTGAGCCCAAGGTCGTCATGCAAATCATGTACATGACATTACAGGTTTAAGGTTTAGGTTTTCGGCTTCGGTGTCAGGGGGTTAGGGTTTAGTGAATGTAGGAAAAGGTTTGGTTGACAAACAATTCATGCGAATACTGGCAAGGAAGATTCGCAATCACGATCAGTCGCGGTTATGAAGTAACGTAGTCGTGGCAGCGAGAATCGTGGCAGGATTCCATGCACACTCCTCGACCCCTCAGCTTCACGGACAAAATAAGGGGCTACGCGGGTGAGTGGATGGATTTTGGGTGGTCATGTTTGGCAAAGACTTGGGTCATGCCTTTTATTGGGGGGAGGCCTTATAAGACTGTCGTTTCAGGAAGCCCTGCGCAGAAGCCCATGGTTTCATTGAGAAAGGGCTTGCGCAGTAAGCATATTCATTCAGTCTTTGCCTGCACCATTTTTGCAATTTTTTGTTGAAGGCCCTCATTGCTAGAATGGGGTCTGCCTCGTTGTACGCTTCGAGATGTCGCTGCTGCCGGAATAGCCTGTCAAGTGAGGGCACTTCTGCCCCCAAGAATGCTCGAAGAGTTGGGTGAAGGAAGGGCTTGGCAGAGCGCTTCAGGGTCTGCTAAATTCCGTGTGCTGCCCTGGCCGTTTCAATGCTGCTTTTGCTGGGGCCTGGGCGCGAATCCTTGCAGTCCGTGCTGATCGAGAATTACGTCCACTCATGTCCAGTCGGACTACGTCAGATTCACGTGGTATGGCCACATGGCCTTCGCCTTTTGCCTGCGTAGCTATCTGTGCGACATTCAGGGGACAAACAAGGAGTGCACAAGCAGGTTCACTACATATACGACGACCAGTTACGCCAAGAAACAGCTGGATCAAAGCCACCCGCGCGTACAGGAAGTCTGCCTCCAAGCTTATGGTTCGCTTCAGCCACTTCTCCCCCTTCTTCTCGTCGCTGAACCTCTGCTTTCTACATGGACGCGGCTTATTCAGGCCTCTTCCTGTGCTTCACCAAAGCCCTGAATGATTGAAGCTCGCCCATGCAACACCCCAACTCCTATGCGGCGTAGCTTCAAAACTGATAAAGCTACAAAGAATACCGCCGTCCGCACACTACCCAGTGGATGTCTGAGCGCACCCTGAATTTCTAGAAGCCGCAGCGGGTCATAGCTGCCTCTACAGATTCGAATCAAAACCTCAAGCCCGAGGAAAACATATCAGCTCAGCGCTGTGCAGGTCCAGGTAGGTGCGGGCGCAAAAGTAAGCTGCGGCAGACCGCTGCTGCCGCCCCTCCTTCGGAGAAGGGTTGAGTTTGCGACTTACCCATAGGCTTTTGGGATTACCTGATAGGATCCGAAAAAATTGCAAACCACAACAAGGAACTACAATGGAGCCTGTAAGTAAAGATGCACCAGATAAGCCCAAGTACTCCTCGAAGAACAAACACAATCGTAGTCGTCGTGGTCGTCATGGTTGATGTGCCACTCTGACACTGCTTGGGGTCTCCGCTGACAGAATCGTAGCTCAAAGCCATAAACCCTTAAAACTAAGAATTTCTGTCCCTCATCCTCCACCCGAAAACCCGACACCCTGCACAACCTTAAAACCCCACCAAACCCAACCCTAAACCATAAACCCAGAACCCCGAATTCCGCTTGCTTCCTGGCTCCCTTCCGTCCCGCTGTCGCGGCTGCGCCGTGCGAGGGTCTTCTGGGCCTCGGAAGCCAACTGCCGGACCTCGCTGGAGGAGCCTCGCCGAAGGGTTCCCTTGAGGGTTTGGGGGGTTAGGGCTTGTACCCAGAGCGTCCATTTACACGACTACTATGGAATTAAGCAGCCCCCCAAAAAAAGAAAAACCTAGTTCCAAAATGGTAGTGTATATGGACCCTCTGGGATGGGTAAGGGGCAGCTGTACGAGGCCGGTAGGCTTTTTAATAGAGCTCATGGTCTGTAATAGTGTGCGTTTGGGGCAGAGCAGATGGTAGTTGGGGGAGGGGGGGTCTAGGTAAGCAGCTGAGGCGTGGGATGCACGGTTGCAGGTTTGTTGGAGGTCTAGCTTTAAGATTTTAGGCCCCTTTAAGTTTGGATTCAACATGTGTACACTGTACATTATATATGTACATGTTGAGATTTACGGTTTTTAGCGCTTCGGGTTCGGTCTACGGCTTGGCATGGATTTGGAGACCGCAAGCAAGGCTGGCAAGGCAAAGAACAGCAACGTAGCTCTGTCATGGACTTCTTCGATGTACCGATAGGCCAATTGCAGAGTCCTTTTCTCGTACTTCGTTGGCAGAGTCGCGCAGATCCTCTTGTCCAGCGGTGGCCAGATCTGACCAGGACAGACATTAGCACCTCAAGTGAAGAAAGAAGCTCCGGCCCGTTGAGGCTACGTTGGCTCTGTTTTGGTCTGAATCACGAGTAAGGCTGTTACTCCAATGATCGTTTCTGCAACTCAGCGTCGTCAGTCATTGTGCTACACAGTTCGGCACCCCTACCCTGTTATGGGGGATACTGCACCAAATCATAACAGCAATTCCTAATATAGAAGCCCTACCTTCTAAGCCAGATAGATACTTTGGACGCTTTGGGTACATGGGAGTTTCCGGAAATAGGGGAGCCTAATATAGTACCCTGAATAGTAGGATCCGTATTATAAGGACCCCAGGAATAAGGTACCCCTAATTTCGGAAACTTTATGAAACTTTAAACCCTAAACCCTTTATAGAACCCTTTTAAACTTGTAGATCGCTTTAAGGAACCCTTAAAGGATCCCTTGAAAGGTGCCGGAAACTCCCACATGTTGTCCAGGGCCAACTCGCCAAGGGGCCTAGCAAGCCCGGCTCCTCTAGCTTTGGAGTTGCCGGGCACGACGCTCTCTACCACATGGGTGGTTGTCAAAATCATGGCCCCTTTTTTGGTACCCTAAATATTAGGTGCCGTACTATAATAAGGACCAAAAAAGGGACCATAATTTTGACAACCACCCACATGCCTAGCCGAACAGTGCCTGGTACAGTTTGCTATAGGGGCCCTAATAATTAGGTTTGGGGGCCCGTTATGCTATAAATGTAGTAAGGAAGCCCCTGAAATAGTATAGGTAATTATTCACACCCTAGGCTCTCCGTGCACTTGCAGTGAGCCTGAATTGCTCCCGTGGGGCTGCGCAGCCAGGAACCGACCCAAAACCGAACCCTTGGCCAGTCTGCTCCAGGGGCTCAATGGTTTAGGGTTTTGACACTCTTGGTACACTTCTCGATTCCTGCGTGTCATCCTTCCGCATTGGCCATGCTACTCTTCTCTGTATCGTCCCAATTTTATCGGAGATGGTTTAGGGTTTACTGGGTTGTAGTTTTGGGGCTCTGAAGTTTTTTTTCTGATCAGGTACCTCTATAGGAACCATAATTGAAGTTTAAAAGTTTCCCGAAGTGCCACCTAGTTTAGGTTTCGACTGCAGCTTCTGGACCGGAAGTCTAGAGTCTGAGCTCCTGCTCTGCGGAACACTGGCACCCCAGCTTTCACGGGAGTCTCTGCACGACGGTTTAGAGTTTGAAGCAGAGCCACAGCCTGACTTGCCCTGGCCGCTGGTCTTGGGACTTTGGCGGCCAGACCGAAATCGCATCTGAATTTCCGATACAAATGCGTCTGGTCCTTATCCAGGGTTGTGAATGCAAGTGCCATCAACCCGAAGCGATTCTGAAGGTTAAGAATCTGGACCTGGACTCTAGGCGCTCCAGACTGTGTGAAGGGCCTTTCCAAGTTTTTCCTCACCCAACTTTGCCAAGTGATGAATCCAATCCAGAATATGCCTCTCCTGGATGGTAATATTCATTGCATTCACGAAATCCGAGAAGGTCTCGCCGGTCAGCGTTCTCACCAGGAAGATGGTGACGGCCTGAACAATGGCCGCTTCCGCCAGTGACTTTATGGTCAACATCACAATCTGAACCTCGGAGTCGTGCAGGCTTTCCTTTCTCTCCTTCTTGTCCTTAAGGTCGTGTTTCAATGTCGGGTCTTTGTCAATGTTGATGTCTCCATCCTGACAGTTCTCCTCACCCACCAGAACATCGAAGCATCCTCGGTTCAGCCCGGCATCGTCTTCACCTGGGTTCTTGTGAAAGAAACTTCGACGCTTCGATTATGGGGATCTGTAACACAGGCGCGACGGCCTCAACCTTGGTTCCACACCCCGCAGACGCAATTCATCCAACCCGAGCTCCATGGTGCAGCGACTTGACCAATGCCGCCAAGCCGGTAAAAAGTGATTTGGCCTGAACCCTTTAACACCTGGGCTATGCATATGCCGGTAACCGCGGCCCCAACCCTGTATCCTAAACCGTTCTCTCACCAACACTTGGAAAACCCTAGCCCCCAAACCCAATCCATCTAGCCACATAACATGAGGACATGGGACCCTGTAGCACGTGCTGCCCAAGATAGCCTTTCAATGGTGGGTGAAGACGCCATAATGGAGACCCTTAATTAAGGTTTCGGGGTATACCGTGGTATGTTGATTGCGAGGAACCCTACGAATTTCTGAAGCATTGGACTTGTTGGGATGCCAGCACACATGACGATAGAATGTAGAACACCTTCGACTAAGTTCCCGAACAAGAGCCCAGTCACTGTCGCTTTCCATCTGCTGCCTTAGTCGGACGAGCAGTGCCTCCACGATCTTCACGCCTCGAACCCCCAAAGTGTGGTCTTCTCGGACGTTGAACTTGAAATCTTTGCTCAAGCGGTTCTCGTCCAAGCGGATGAGCAGTGTCCGATCATCCAGCTCAAGCTGAAGCTCCCGATGCGGCATGATGTAGTAATACCTTACTACCCCAATAAGCCATCTAAATAAAAGCTTAAACTTTCCAGTTCCTACTAAACTATAAGAACCCAAAAAGTTTAAAGGTTAGGTATTGGGGATCTAAGATACCACTCCTCAATGTAGCTCGGTGCCTCCTCGCCGTCCGAAGTCTCACTGCCCGACTCAGGCGCGATGTTCAAGGCTCTGCGCGCACCTCTACTGAACTTAGACCCCTAGAAAAAACGATAATTTCAGCTATTTCTTAGGGATTTAAGGAAGCAAAAAAATAAAACGTGTTTCTAAGTACCCCTTTTGGCACCCTTGTGGAGGAGACCGTAGGTTTTTCTCTTCGACTCCTGGAACAAGCCGATGCCCTTCCAAATCCTTGTCTCTTGTTAAAGGAAAGTTACCTTAATCCATAATAACTAGGATACCCAGTAACCTAAGAATAAAAAGGCCTCTCTTTTTGGTATTGGGTAACTTTATGAGGAACCTAGGACTACGAACCCCAAAGTAGTTCCTTTTTGGGGTTCGTATATAGAACCTTATTAGGTAATCCCAAAAAGGAACTACTTTGGGGCCTCTGGGTACCTTAATCCATGATATGGAAATACATGAACCATATGATTTACTATAGAACCCTATGGTAGTACCTTAAACTACAGCAAACCCCATAGAGTTGGACACCGGATTAAGGCCAAAGAGTGCTGGGAGTCCCAAAACATTACTCTTAACTACCGGGTCTCCAACTTTTAGGCTTCGGCTGTAAGCCCTTTAACAAGAACAGCTACCATAATAGGGATCTATAGTAAGTTACCATAATCAAGAAACCAGATTATTTGCTCTAGGGCCCTATGATGGTACCTTAAAATGCACCCTTTAACAAGAACCCTAAACCCCTAAACCCTAAAGCCCTAAACCCTTTTGCAACTGGCCTGCTGCGACTCCGTAAAGCCCTAAACCCCAAAGCCCTAAACTTTAACAAGAACCCAGGGATCTGAAACCAGTGGGAGCCGATGAGGATGCCGTAGAAAACGGCCATGAGGACCGGCACCACGAAAGACGCGAAGATGTAGACCAAGTACATATACCTATGCTTTGAATCTAGGATACCCAGTAACCTAAGAATAAAAAGGCCCCTCTTTTTGGTATTGGGTAACTTTATAAGGAACCTAGGACTACAAAAAGGGAATAAGGGTACTACTGGGCATCCTAGCCTATGCTTTGAATCAAAGGGGAAAAGGAGGGCCCCTTAATGGGGACCCCTACTCTAAAATGGGCTACATAATGGGTGTATGATAATGCTATATTAAGGGTATATACCTGGGCTTGGAATAACCAGGCAGAAAAAGGTTCGTTTTAGTTCATAATGGTTTCCCTCAAGTCACAGGTCCCCCCAAAAAAATAGAAAAGTATGGTACTGCAAAGCCCAAATACACGAACGGCCAAAGCGTCGTCCAGTATTTGTGAATCTTTTCGGCACCATAGTGGCCAGCCGTCAACAGCCAGATCAGACAACACCCCAATGTGATCATGTGCACCTGAACACATTTGACGAGGCATAGCATCTTTGACTTGAAGACAATCCAGTAGCAAAAGAGGACGGACATCAGCACCTCCAGGAACATTACGGGTATCACGTAGGGCAGCAGCACAAGTGCGTAGACCTGCTTCGCGATCGTCAGCCAACGGGCGCCTCCTGGGCAGAATGGGAAGCGCACGTCCTTGTAGATGTGAGGCGTCCAAAGTTGATAGTACCGAGACTCATCGATATCATCCCGGAAGACTGCACCCGGGCTCTGCAGCCGGAGTTGATTCCAAATCCCCAAGCCCATGGTAAAGTTTGGGGAAATGCACCACACTGCCATGGCGATCAAGACCTCGTTATATCGCGAGCTCTCCTCTTTATTCCTGTAGAAGAACTTCTGCACATCAAGGCGGAAAGCATTCGCCGCAAGCCCAATGAAAATCACTCGAAACAGACTGCTGGCCAGCCACTTTATCAACTTCTTCTTCCATGTCCCTGAGTTCGGCTTGAATTTCAGGTCGAAGCCGAAGACGAAGAAGACCACCAGCTGCTTCAGGCCGTTGGTGACCGGTAGAAGATAGATTGGCTGCATGGTCTCTGCTTCCAGCACACCGGAGAACGGGTCGCGCATGATGGCCTGCCTGTAAGGCCCACCGGGGCCGGGAACAGAAGAGTCTGCCACATCCACGTAGTCCGGAGGAGTTGGCAGTGGCGAGTGCCAGTTGAAGCAGCAGCCAAGGTTCAACCCGTCCCAGGTAGGGCAGCAGTTTCCTGCTAGATGTTCGCATCCTGGGTGAGCTTGACAGGCTGGGTCGCTGGAAGTCTTTTTCGGCAGACCGTCCACGTAGAGCTGCGAGGGTTCAGCGGCAGTGGCGGCCTCTTCATGCCCTGCGGCGCTTGCAGCGCCGACGATGAGCAGAAGGACCAGTGGCACTGGGTACAGCCATGCTGCCGCCATTGCAAGCCCACCGTGGAAATTGTCGAAACTGACGGACGGTCAGCGGACTCAGCAAATACGCTACAAATCAGATTGCGACCAGGTTAACCCCATCTAGCGTACTTCTAAACCCCCTCTTCCCCACTATGGAAACTTCAGGCCTAGGATTCGGAGCTGTTTTAGGAGGCGCAGGAGCTTTCAGAGTTCCTGGCTGCCTGGACGTCATCCATCTACAGTTTCCTCTGCAAAACGCTTCCGGTAATAGCGATACGACCGAGAAGGGATCTCTCTATGAGCCGGCACTGCGGCGTAAAGCAAAAAGGAGCAGAAGCTTGCTACACTGGAATCTGGAAGGGAAGTGTAAATCCGAAACCCCACTAATCAGCCCAAGGGGCTAAGCTGAAAAAGAGGCAAAGCACAGAAGCCTCTTTCATGGAAGAAGTCTCAGTGACTCGGTATGGCAAGCATAGACCCAGAAAATCTAAGCAGTGCTGATAGGGCAGAGTGCGGGCTTTAAGGCTTAGGGTTTGTGGTGATTCTAGGACACGGCAGCAGGCAGCCTTTCGCAGTCTCAAGTCAAGTTGCCACTCTTTCTCCGAGCAGCCCCTGAACCCTCAACCTAGAGCTCTTACAGTAAAAGCCAGAAAGTTGGAATATAATTATCCTAACCCCTTTATGGTAAATTATAGGGTATCCTACCCTGAAACCATATTCCAACTTTCTGGAGTTCCCTTTATAGCATGCAGCTGCCTCCATTGCTCAGCTCCATGGCAAGGTCATATTGTAACCTCATTGCTGGGCAAGCCGTGCAATGCCCCTGCGAGTTTGCTGTTGTAACCAGACCGGCAAGTCAGGATTTGGCAAGCCCGGCTTTCGGAGGAATGATTTTTACACTTTGCATCGCGGATAAATTCATGGTCATTGTTTATGACTGCGCGTATTCAAGCGTAGCATGCTACGGCACCAATGAAAACATACCCTGGGCAATGCCAAGCAACACGCCGAGATAGTACATCAGACGAGGATGCCCAGGATGATCTTTGAGATCCAGCCGTACCAGTCTCAGCTCCTCTCCTTCGATTTTCATCTCTCTCTCTCTCTCTCTCTCTCTCTCTCTCTCTGACTAATACTTACATCTATAGCTAAGTCTAAAGCTTAGAGCTTATCGGGCTGAGGGTCAAAAGACTCAAAACAACGTTAGCCGACGTTCCAAGTTCTTTCGCACAGAAGAGCACATGCCCTACCTTGACCTGGAGGAACCTACATTTTTCGGAATCCTTATTGTGATTTCCTTGTAAAAGTCCCTAAAAAGGTAGGTTCTTCAGGGTCCAGGTAACCCCTAAATCGTATTGAGCCCCTACACTCAACCCTCCTCTAAAGCCTAAACTCCACCAGCCAAGGATCGGATTCGCTCCTGACGCGACGCCCTGTCGCGAGAGCTTCCTTCGAGCTCCAGCACGGACCAGCCGGTATCCTGGGAACAACGCTTTACGGCTCAGGGTTTTGATAGGGGTGTTATAGGGTGTTATAGGGTGTTCTATGGGGTCTATGGGGGGGGCTTCTTAAGGTTAGGGGCACCTTGCGGCGTACTTTTGCTTAGTCACCCCATTTTACGAAACTCCCTCCTTGATCTCGTCCGGGAGGCCAGGCTCTCCAGCGTTGCGGTACACCGGGGTCTCATGAACCCGGAAGCGAAAGTACCAGTTACCATCATTGCGGAAGACCTTACGGGATGTAGTTCTTTTTTTAAGTGCCTTGTTGGTGTAAAGTTTAGGGTTCCGACTCACACACTCGCACAAGGCAGGCATGGCTTCAGGCGTTAAGTCCGCTGAGTTTAGGGTTTAGGTGCTTCTGGTCTCGGATCTGCTGTAGCAATCTTTTCCTGTGGCTTTCGGGGCTCGGCAGCTTCAAGTGCAGAAAAAACAAACAGTGCCAGTGGACCAGTGGATGTTTAACATCATCACCTCTGTATCCGTACTCCTTTCCCGGCCTAGTGAAACGACGACGGCCACTGACTACTGTCGACTGCCAATCAAGACTAAGTACTCGTACCAGCACCAATACCAGAAATAGCTTTGGTAGTAGTCGTAGTAGTGGTCGTCGTCGTAGTAGTAGTAGTAGAAGTAGTCGTCGTCGTCATCGTCGTCGCCGTGGCGGCAGTGGCACTGATCGTCTTTCTCGTCCTCATCGTCGTTGTCGTAGCAGTAGTTGCAGCGGCAGCAGAAGCAGTGGTAGCAGTGACGGTGGTAGTCTTGAGCGGTGCTAACAGCTAGAGTTTATGCTACGGTTGATGGTATAAATCCTGCATGACCCATAATAAGGAATATGCCATAATTCCCATAGTTTCGGGTCCTTAAGGTAATGCAGGATTTATATCATCAACAGTATTGCCCGGTTTGCGTGGCAATTCGGCAGACTTCGAGCAGAGCACGGCAGAACAAGAATCCGAAAACAAGGATACGGTTTAGGGTTTAGGGTTTATAAACCCTAAACCCCTAAACCCTAAACCCTAAACCCTAAACCCTAAACCCTAAACCCTAAACCCTAAACCCTAAACCCTAAACCCTAAACCCTTAACCCTAAACCGGAAAGTCTCTGAATAGACACCCCGCTGACTTGAGTGCCGGACACAGTCCGTGAGTCGCTCCCCTTCGCACAGGGCACAGGGCGAAGCACTCAGTATGGCAGCAGTGGTAGGGTTTACGGGTTATGTAGGGGAGATCTGTCTCTGCGACTTTTGGGCAGGAAAGGAGCCGGTGGTTCAATGAAGAAAGGGCGGAAGGGAAACAAAGCCTTCGCGGTGTCATGTAAAGTTACCCAGAGCCTCCATCCATAGTAGTTCCTTTTTGGGATTACCTAATGAGATTCTATATACGAACCCCAAAAAGGAACTACTTTGGGGCCTTTGGGTAAAGTTACGGGTTCACATTCATGGCATGGGGTCACAAACCCAGAGAGCCCAATACCCCCTAATTAGGGAATATAGCTTCAATCATAATATGAAACCCCTTATAATTTAAGGTATATTCCTTAATTAAGGGGTATTGGGCTCTGTGGGAAGATACGTTGTGCACATTCTCGGCGGTCGTTTCTAACGTCATGGTAGCCCAACTCGTATAGGCCTTGACCATCGAGGCTTTTTATGCTCCATGCTTCCTACAGTCGTAAAGTTGTAAGTTACCGGTCAAGTTTCCGTTTTTCAATGACGGCCCCACCATAACCCAGAACGGTAAAAACTCGAAACCCTCCTCACTCCCCAGTGCAAAAAGCAGATATGTGCTACATCGCGCTCGTTGGAAAGAATCCTGGAAGAGGCTCAGATGCATGTTTGGTTTAGGGCTTCGATATTGTAGGGTCGAATGAAGCTCCGGAAGATTTGCCCACAATGGTAAAGCTTTGGGTTTGGGGGTTTTGGGTACTTCACTGATCTGAGTTGTCCTTTAAGCCCTTTGAAAATGATTTGCTACTATGGTTCTCTACAAAATAGTAAGGGAAATTAACAAAGATCCCAAAGGACAACCCAGTGATTCAATGAAACAGACCACCCTTAGAACTATAGTAAAAGTAATATTTTGAAAATTCTCTTGGGCAGATAAAGAAATCCTGAAGATTCTATCGTGAAGACCATCAAGGCCCGAAGCCCGGAGGGATCGCAAAACCTGTGCGCCCCACGATGTTTCCTGCCGCCGGCCTAGCGATTCCTTGCCTCCGCGCCGGAGCGCGTAGACAGGCTCCTCGTAAGGTTTTGGACTCCAGGGACACCCAAACTTTCCAGGCCTGAACCCTCCAACCCTCTTAACCCGGTGGCCTTAATAAGTATAACAAAGCTTCGGGGATGTTGTAGTTACGCAAGGACTTTGAAGGGATACTGTCACTAATTATCAGCAAACTGTTCCGACCCCTAAACACCCGGGCTTGCGGCTGTAAGGCTTGGGTGACATCTGAAAACACATTAGGGGCCCCCTTACACAGGGCTCCCCGAATCAGAAAGCTCAGCCCTTCACCGTCCTGCGACTTCTGAGCATAAACTCGAAAGCCACTCACTGGCTGCTGCGACCACTACTTCTGCCTCATCCCGTATCCCAAAATCCTAAACTCTAAGCTCTAAACCTTGAACCTTTTTCATACCTAAACCCTTAGTGCCTGTACTAAAACTGAAACCCTAGTCCCATCAACCTATTCTCCTTAACCGCGAACGCCCTAAACCTTTTCTTCTGAGAAGAAGACTACTTACGACCGGAACCCTGCAATGCGAAGTGGGCTCCTGGCTCCTCAGCGGCTCGCGCGAGAAGGGAGCTCCCTCGCAGGTCGGGGGACTGCCGCGCAGTGTAACCCTAAGGGTCCACCCAGAGACTCCAATATCCCTTAATTAAGGAATATACCTTAATTTATAGTAGGATCCCGAATATAATTTAAGGAATATGTTGAGATGGGCCACCCTCCAGTCTCATTGGTGCGTTGATTTAGATAGGGTTTCTTTAGGGGTGTTCCGTCCCCTTGATGGGATTGTTTTGAGATGTTGCACCGAGAGACTGATGGAGGCTCGGCTCCACATTCAGTCGTTTACCGCTTCGCGCCCAATACGGGTGTCAGCGGATCTCGCCAGACCTTTTGGCTGATTCGGACCCTGGCATGCCGCACTGCTCTCGCCGTGCGTGTGCCTCAGAACTCGTGTGATATAAGGGATATTGGAGTCTCTGTGCATGTACCCAAGTAGGGATCCCGTCGACGCTCACACTCGCACAAAGGGTTCCTTTCAGGGTTACTATAAGGGCTCTACAAGGGTTTAGGGTTTAATTCAGGGGCCAACGTATATGCTGTTTGGGTACATGGACCCTTAGGATAAGCTCGCAACCTATCCTAACGGCGTCGCGTTTGTCTTCCAGGGTTCAGGGCGTATAAACTCGACACCTTCTGCATTTGAGCCCTAGGATTGTCTTTTTGATTGTTAGGGGGTGGTGTACAAGGCTCGCCCGATGGTCTGAAGGGTCTTCCGAATGTACTACGAGCGAAAGACCAGCTATGTCAAATTCTGTCTTCTCGCTAAAGCAAGAAAGCACAAACGAAGACATGCTAGATCCGCCTTCAATCGAGGACTTTGTTGTCAGCCCTCCAATCGACCGGGGAAGACTCAGAGTGATTAGTATCGGCATATTTAATTCCCCGAAAGGCCGAACCCTGACGCACACAATCCGAGCATGAACCGTTGAAACCCCATCAGACCTGCACCATCGCACATGAGACGTTCCTTTCGCAAGTCGTGTGAGCTGAGCAGTCGGTGGTGACTTCGTGCTTCTTTTCCCCAGGCTTAGGAAGCTCGAACGCCTGAACTCAATAACAGAGGGCCTTGCTTCCCGATAACTAGACGACTAGGGTTTTGGGTTGTAGGATAGTATAGGTATGTGCGTCCTGAGGAATAGGGTAGTCGTACACGAGGAGCCGAGGACGGGGGAGACTGAGCTTTCGTGCCCTAAGTTCTGCCAAGCGCAGTCTTGCTTTCGAAAAAAATGTTGGGTTTTTCGGAAATAAGATCCTCTGAGTGCCACTAAGGGGAAATGTCAAATGTCCAGGGAGACAAGAGCGATCTTCATGATTTCGGAGCTCTCCTGCTGTCCTGGGTTTTGCCCCCTCCTACCTAGCAAGGACGAGCCCGCGTTGCAGGTTTAACTCCGAAGACACAGTTGAAAGCTAAGGTAGAAGATCGCTGCTCCACACAGAACATCCAGGGCTCGAGGTTTAGGTGGATTTAGTGTTTAAGGTGCCCTAAACCCTATATTGCTTGAATCTTGAACACTGAATGTCTCACACCACCATCCCTACCTTCGGGAGCATGTCGGGCTCCACGACCAGCACATAGGCCATGCCCGGAAACTTCACGTATGACTCCTGACCACGGTTGGACTATGCTAGAACCTTAGACAGCCCTGATGCTGACGCAGGTGTTGCTTGCAGCCGCTTGAGAGCTGAAGTTTTTGGTTGGAAAGCTAGGGCTTTCAGGATGCAACCTACCCCAAACCTAAAAGCCTCAACTTCAAAAACACGAGACTGCCCGGGCTTCTGACAAGCTGACCATCGCTCTGAAGCATGTGCCTGCGACTCTGCCTATGCAAACGCTTCAAAACGCCTTCAGTTTCCATTGATCTCAAGATGGACGACACATTCCCAAGCTGTCGTCGAAGCCTCCGCACAAAAATGTCATCCCTCGTGGACTCTTGCTGAGGAATCTGCCAAAGTTGAAACCCTGCGGCGGCCCGCGCCCTGTAAAGCACAATCGACGCCCTTTGACATCATGGAGCATGCTGCTTGAGATTTAAATTCCAGGTAAGGTGTTTGCAGCAACTGCAAGGAGCCCTGCAAACCCCATGGTCTGGAACTTAAAAAGTCGTACCATCTAAGTCTAAACCGCAACAGCGACTCCGACGACTCGCATCCTGCAGCAACTTGCTCTTGGCGCTTCCGAAGCCGTCGAAATCGAAATGATAGACCTCCGTGGTTGACGATATCTTTTTGCCTCCCGCCTGGCTAGGACGATATTAGTGTGGTTGAAGCTTCAACCCCACGACGTCCAGCACCCTTGACCTACCAAGTGTGAGGCTATGATTCATGGCTAAACTTTCTGCAGCGATGGGAGTCGTCGTCGTCTGAATTAGTCGTACTGGTAGAACAAGTGTTGATGATGGTTGTAGTTGAGGTGGCAACTAGGTGGTAGCAGTCGGAATCCGCCGTAGTCTTTGTGGCTAGTGGCTGTGGGGGTCAACAACGTCGACGACGAGCTGAAGATCACCCCAGCAGTGCACAAAACCCGGACTCCAAATGATGCGAAATGCAATATATACACATGTCATACACCCCAAACATAGGCTCCTGAACTAACCCGATAATACAGCTATGAAAACCTGGCACGAAACCCCTCTAAACTCCTCATAAGACCCCCAGCTGGCGAAGGCTACCGCAGCACGCTTCGAGGTTAATACTGGCACCTGAAGCGGCTTCGGTGCCAGCAACGACAAGGCCACAGCTGCGGAGTCGTCCTGGCTGGTTGTATAAACGGTTTTTGTAGGATGATATTTTACATGATCATTGGGTTCTATAAGCGTCCCATGATGACTACCTGTCTGCAGGAATTTTTGGTGAAAATTAGTGCTGATAGCCCACTGTCAACCCGCGGATCCGGATCTCCTTCACTGTGTTGCTGCTGTCATTCTAACTGTGCTGGTTGAATGTTTATTGATTGCTGCCAAAGCTGTTCGGTTGCACGCTGCCGTTGATGCCCAAGTGCCTGCCTTTCGAATTACTACATAAGGGGGGCCCATCGTTATCTGCCTATCCATCCACTTATGTATACAGCCCCCACCTAGCTGCCTACCCATCTTTCTGTCTATCTTGTCTAACTGTCTGTATACCCATCTATCTATCTATCTATCGAATCATCTATCTATCGATCTATATATATATATATATATATACATATCTCTCTCTATCTCTCTCTCTCTCTCTCGCTCGCTCTCTCACTCACCATCTATCTACAAGTACCTATCTATCTAGCTATCTACTTACCCACCCTCTTACCTATCTACCTAATCTAAGCTAACCATCTAGTAACCTATCTAGCTGTCTTATCTGGTTTGTGCCGGTGGTTCAGGCAGTTTAGGATCCGTTTAGGCTTCATCGGCTGGGGCTTAAAGATTCGGTATTCCGGGTGTTTTAATTTTGATACTCACACACGGACAAGCCTGGCAAGGGGGCTTAGGGAGTAGGTTCCGGGTTAGGGTTGCAAGTTTAAGGCTTCAAGGGTTCAAGGTGGACCCTCCCCCTTCAGAGCCTGCGTGCGGGAGTCCAAGCCAAGGAGGAAGCTATCGCCCACCTGAAACTGAAAGGTTTAGGGAGTACTTTGCAGGCCCGGGGAAAAGTGCGAAAAGGTCCAGGGCTACGACTATAAGGTAAAAGCCAGAAAGTTGGAATATGATTATCCTAAACCCTTTATGGTAAATTATAGGGTATCCTACCCTGAAACCATATTCCAACTTTCTGGAGTTCCCTATAGTCCCAGCAAGGCGGGGCATGTATTGCCCTAAGTATAACTACCCATGAGGTTCCTCAAGTCAAACGACATTTCCGCTTTGGAGATCTTCCCCAGAGTATTCCACAGTTCAGCAGAATGAAATGGGGCGGTGTTTGTTTGCCTCCGGCCTGGCTAGGTTCTGTCTGGGGGTGGTGTGTTCCGACTGGGAAATATGTGACCTAGGGTTTTGGGCTACATCATAGTATGCTTATATTTTATCCTACACATCTACAGACAGACTAACAGGGAACCTCAAGGAATCTTTCCTTGCAAAGCTCTACATTCGGCCTCTGGGAAACTTTGCAAGTTGTGCGTATCGTCCCGGGGGCAAGGGCTGAAGGAGGTTCGAGGCTCCGGCTTTGGCCCCTCGTAACTACTGTTTTTTTCTTAAAAGCAAGAAACTGTTTTCAAATAAAATGTGCAATGCTTTTAAAAGGGTACTCGCATTCAAAACATGACTCTCCGGCTTGCGGCAGGTGAATATACTCCCACGCATCTGATTTTTCTAGTTCTTAACTCTTAAGAGCTCACGCTCAAAGAGAGGAAGGTTTAGCAAGCAAGGCTCAAGCGATCAGGGTGTTCGCGCAGGGGCCTGAATAACTAGGTATGACTACCCTTACGGTAGTATCCCTTAATAGCCCTTATGTAACGACAGTATACCAGACCCCATCAGTCGACCTTATTCAAGTCATAAAGCCCCTGTATCAGGGAGCTTCTCTCATCAGGCCTCTACCTCTACACGGTAGCGGAGGACCTTTTGGGTTCAGGTTTTCAGCCTGCGGAATTTGACTTCTGCTTCCATCTGGATTTTGATTTCAGGACCTGAGCATTAACGCATTAAGCTGTCCCCTATCTGGGTCGAAGGCCCTAGACCCTGAACATCCCTGAACCCTTTATGTCATAAACAAAAAATCTTGCACCTGGGCCGAAATTGGCCGAAACCCTAGTAGCCTCTGCAACACTTGATACCGTATTCAATGCCCCTCAACGCTACTCTACCTATTAGGTTTCCCATGTTAAACGGCTAAACCCTACAACACCCAGTTCTAAAAAGCGCCAGTTAAGAAAAACAGATTCAACCCCTGATAGCACCCTTTTGACCCCAAACCCCAAAGCAACGACCCATGGCACCATAACACACAGCTCACACCACTTAAACAAAAAGCACATTAAATCCTGATAACACCCTAAACCCCAAACTCTAACTTGTTGAAACCCTAAAACCGCAAACCCTAACACCACTTAAACAAAAAGCACATTAAAACCTTCATAAAGCCGCAACCCATGGCCTGCTTCCAAGCTGGCAGGTGCTTCTTCAGGAGAAGCTCCTCATCTCGTGCGAGCATAGCCACCTCGGCAGGTAATAAGCTTGGGGCTTTAGGGGTTTTAGGTGTTTAGGGGCTTTCGAGGTTTTAGGGGCTTTCGAGGTTTTAGGGGTTTATGGGGTTTAGGGGTTGTGGGGTTTAGGGTTTACTGGAGAACCTCGGAACAGTCCCCAACTCCAACCCGGAACTCGCAAACCTGCGGGCCCTGACATCCGGCTAGAGACCTGAAACTTTGACTGGAAGGCAAGTGCAAAGCCCTAAACCCGAAACAGGCCCTCAACCCGGAAAGCCTAAATCTTACCCTATACCCTAGATGCACTAAACATTAACACCCAAACCTCAAACCATGAAATGCACCCTTCTCTGCACCTTCTCTCCATGGATGTTTACTGACTAGCCTCCGCAGCGCTCGCCCGGACCGAAGGTGGCGCAATCTCGCACATCATTCGCACGCACACAAGATAAATATAAATATAAATATATATACACACATACACACACAAACTCACACCAAGATCTTGGCTCGAATTGAAGCATAAGCCAAAAATCGAAATTGGTGAACCCTCCCTTACCCCAGGGCTTTACCCTAACCCCACACCCGAACGTATCTAATAAATATAGGGCCTTAATAATTTGAATAGGGTTTGGGGGCCCCTGGTTACTCTAATCATAATAAGGAGCCCACAAAACATAGTCAAGGCCCCTACATTAACCCCGCAACCGAAAATGTCCAAAGGCCTGAGCTCCCCACGAGCAACGAGGGAAAGTCTGCCCCATGCGACGCGACTCCGATGCCACCGAGGACCAGGAATCCGAGACCGACCATTGCGGGAGAATGCGTCTAACATGGAGCTTTTGAGAGTTTTAATGGGGCTTGGGTTTAGGGTTTAGGGTTTAGGGTTTGTGTTTTTTTAACGCCTTTTTCCACAGGGTTTGTGGTTTAGGGCTCAGGGTTGTAGGGGGACCTGTAAGGGGTAGGGCTTTGGTGATTTGCATTCTGTCTGAGCATGACAGTCTTCATGCGCTTGCTATGCAAGAGCTCGGCTTCCACGGGGTCTTCGGTTTAGGGTTTAGGGTTTTAGGGTGTTGGGGTTTTAGGGTTTAGGGGTTTTAGGGTTTTGGGGTTTTAGGGTGTTGGGGTTTTAGGGTGTTGGGGTTTTAGGGTGTTGGGGTTTTAGGGTGTTGGGGTTTTAGGGTGTTGGGGTTTTAGGGTGTTGGGGTTTTAGGGTTTTGGGGTTTTAGGGTTTTGGGGTTTTAGGGTTTTGGGGTTTTAGGGTGTTGGGGTTTTAGGGTGTTGGGGTTTTAGGGTGTTGGGGTTTTAGGGTGTTGGGGGTTTAGGGTGTTGGGGTTTTAGGGTTTTAGGGTTTAGGGTTCCAATTGAACCCCCAAAGGTTAAAGGTTACGCACTCAGCTACTAAGAATCAGAGTGTGCGACGGGTTTGAAAGACTGCTAGGCTGTGCACCTTGAGGGCTTAAGGATACGGCTGCGGCTTTTAGGGTTTTAAAGCTCGTTCACATGGCTTTAGATGCTCCTCTACATTCTGCCGTGCCCACGGTTGCAAGCAATAGCATGCCTTCTCGAGCTTGTCTAACCGCATACGACTCGAAGTTATGCACAAAAGATGCCCGATCTTTCAAAGCGCTCAGAACAAACTTCAACCAGCGAACACCCTATTCAGAACCCCATGCTTGAAGAAGCCCAAAAGAGTATATGGTCAAATGCCATTGCAAGTGGGAGTGGAGGCAAAGCTCTTTGTCTCCTTATCTTCGGCGGTGAACCCCTGCCAAGTGACTATACTTATAACTATCAGAGATGCTAGGAGATGCTTGCCACGGGATGTTCTGCTGTGGCCCCGGCGAGCAGGAAACGCGGCTGCCACCCACGTGACAAGCTCACACCTTGTGCTTTCTCTTACCTTTGGTTAGTAGGGAATGGAAGAATGGTAGTAATAGTAGTTATAATTGTACCCCACTCCTGAATTCCCTACTAACCAAAGGTAAGTTCTGCTTGTCGAGTGCCTTTTCTGTTACTCGCCTACGAAAAATTTCGATTCGTGCTCGCTCAAGGCAGGCCAGGCTTCAGAAAGATAGGTTTAGTGTTTAGGGGTTTAGGGAACTACAGCTCGTGCTCCGGATGCTCAAGGATCAAAGGAATCGAAGGTTGAGTTGTCCTTTAAAGCCCTTTGAAAATTATTGACTCTTATAGGGTTCTCTACGAAATAGTAGGGGAAATTACAAAAAGATCCCCAAGGACAACCCAGAAGGTTAAGGGGCTTCGTGGATGTCAGTACCAAGGCAACTCTGGCGCCCAGATCGTCACCACTCGTCCCCGGAGCCGTCAGCCCTTAAAAATACAGTATGGTACATCCAGTATGGTACGCCCTGGCGGCGTGTATTTTCGAGTAGTAGATTGGGAGGGGTTTCGGATTGTAGACACTGCTTTCTTATGCTACATCCTTGTAGTAGGTATTTCTGAACTAATGTAGAAAGTCTTTCACTGACACCAAACCCTCAAGCCACTATACCCCAAACCCGCAAACCCTATCTTTACTGTTGTAGCTACTTTCTACAATACCCAAAGCCCTATCGTTACAAACCCCAATGCCCTACCTTTACTCTTGTAACTGCAGAAACCCAAAAGCCGCCGCCAAAGATCACCGAAACCGTTTCGGCTCATAACTTCGTCTTGCTTTGCTTTGTGGTTTTGGGTTGGAGAGTTCGGGGTTTAGGATTTAAGGCTTCGGATTTTAGGGTCTTGGGGTTTTAGAGTTTGGGGGGAAACGGTTTAGGTTTTAGGGTTTGGATTTTAGGGTTAAGTCCTGGGTTCTAGAATTTGGGGTTCAGGGTTTTGGGCTTAGGATTTAGGGCTTCGGCGCTCACACTCGGACAAACCAGGCGAGGCATATGAGTTCGAGTCTGCAAAGTGAAACGACACTAAGAGGCTTCGTCACTACGTTTCAGCAACAAAGACTATCAACACATAAAGTGACTGTGCCTGTCTGCGAAACCTCTCCTTGGAATCCAAGTTGAAGCAGCAAGGACATTCGGACTCCAAGGTAGTAGATTCGGCAGATCGCTCAGGGTCAGGGGTATAGGGATCAGGCCCTACAATGTTTCAGGAATGATATTCAATAGTGATATGCTACAAGGAAGAGCCGGGTTGACTCAGGCACTGCGATCTGTTGTGGGGATCAAGCACTTGACGATCCCTAAAGTCAGCTTATTACCGACGTTACAAGCATCTAATTCTGACACCATCGATGAAGGAGGTGAAACTGTTGGAGTATGTGGAGCAACCTACATATGGTGCGACTATTGGACTCAACCAGAGAAGCTTCACCACGTAGTTATAGGACGATGTAATTACATTGCAGTATGATGATCCAATACTTGAGATCCAATGCTTGACTTTGAAACAAATTCTGACATGCACCCCTCAGTGTATGAATTAGCTCACTAGATGGTGTCTGGACATGATTGAATGCAACGCGAACATCACACTCAATCATATCCAGTCACCTCGTGGGAGACGACCCAGCTCGTTCACAGATCTGTCAGAGCAGCCAAAACCGGCGCTAATGGCAAGAGCAGCAGAGTGGGGGACGCAGGTTGGTATGAATTCCGGTATGAATTCACAACGTATCTTCAAAAGCTCTTCATGCAATCTCAGCAGGCATATAGTGTAGGGCAACTGACCGTCCTCCTCAAATTTGATCTGGTCAGCCATGTCTTCCCGTGTTGTGCTTACCATCATGCAATAAATTCAGGAGGGATGGCCTCCCAATATGTCCGGCAAAGCGTTCCTCATACAGTTGTCCATAGGGGAAGTCACCGGGGTTTAGGACCTGCATGATCTGCACCTTTCGAAGCCGGAAAGCGTTGTCGTCCCACAACACCTTTCTTAAAAAAGGATCTGAGGTCCCTGCCTGGAATGATGCCCAGTTAATCACTCATCTGGGAACTCATTAACCCTCAGCCGTACACGCAACACACCGCAAACCAAAGCACTGGATTCTCCAACCCTTACCGGTACCCAGTATGGGCATATGAATTGGGGTGTGGGTTTGGTGGTTTTCAATAGTACAATCAGGACGTAAAACCCTACTGACAAATGCCATTCTGTTGATGGACAAAATTCTGCATTACCCATTATAAGGAATATACCATAGTTCCCATAGTTTAGAATCCTTAGGGTCATGCAGGATTTTGTCCATACAGCAGCTGCAAATTCTTCACGCCAGGATTTAAGCTGAGCTTCGACTCTGTTCTATTTAAGCTTGGCCTCTGAGCTCCCAGCAGCCACTCTCCTCCAGACCTGATATCAGCAGCAAAACCTCTCACACGCTTACTTCTATGCATATACTGTCGGTACTGTCACTGCTAGAGCAAGTAATATTCCAAATCTTATCGTATTCTCACTAGTGGTTCCTCCAACTTTTACGATCTTTCGAGCAGTGCAGAAAACACCCGACTGCCCTTTCCAACGGCTCGGTCTGCCAAAGAAAACTTGAAGCTTACCTTTGGTTAGTAGGGAATGGAGGACTGGGGTACAATTATAACTACTATTACTACCATTCTTCCATTCCCTACTTACCAAAGGTAAACCCTAAAACCCTAAACCCTATCGATCCCCTTAAGGGATCCCGTTAAAGGAACCTATTACCAAAGGTAAGGAAGGTCAGATCAGAGGGTTGAACCCCGATCTGTTGGGCATGGTTAGGCTTTGTTAAATAGCTACAGGCGATGGGTTTCGGGACTTCAGAAAGAACCACCAAACCCTTAACCCCTAAGCGCTACACCCTTAAGCCTGCACGGCGGCTGTACACACCCTGAACCAAAGCAAAACCAAACCGGCCTGAGAGAAACTGGTGCTCCAGGAATGGCGAGTCATCCGGTGACAAGAGCTCCTCAGTCCGTTTCGCTGCTTTGATGATTACCTGGACCCTAAAGAACCTGCCTTTTTAGGGTTCCCTAATATGATTTCTGTATATGTGTCCTGAAAAAGGTAGGTTATTTGGGGTTAAGTTAGGGCTTAGGGTCAAGGGTTATGGGTTTAGGGTTCAGGACTTAGTATAGCGTCCTTGACTGTCGTAGGGTTTAGGGTTTTGGTTTTTGTTCAGGACCCTTTGCGTCTCGCAATGATCCGTAAAGCGGAGTTGGGGGTTA
>CAJNDT010005112.1:1163988-1190483 GCA_905221615.1 Symbiodinium sp. CCMP2592
CCAAAGGTAGGATCTTGCCTTTTTTTTCGATCTTGCCTTAGTTTCAATGGTTTTGGGGCATTTTGGGGCCCCTTGTGTAGGCAGACGGGGGTACTGTACGCTATACAAGCCCCGGCTTGTGTGTAAGCCAACTTCGATATTCGGGTGCGTTCTGCAGCGGCCTCATGCTTCTGTAGCTGTAACACCATGTGGTCAGGACGTAGTATATTAATGTATATCATAGTGTATTATAGTATATGATAGTAGACCAAAACAAAGATGCTTCAAACAAAACGAACATCGCATGTGCCGCCCAACCCTATCACTGAAGCCTGAAAAATTGAAATCTCTTTGTTGCCGGTCCAGACACTGCTCATCTAAACCTCGACACCCTCCAGCCGCAATAAAGCCCAAACCGCTAACAAAGAGACAAACAGACCGCCAAACCTGAAACCCCGAAGCTCCGAGGTGGGACAACACTGAAGAACTACTATATGGGAGTTTTCGAAATAAGGGGTACCTTATTTGGGGGTCCCTAGAATGAGGATCCTACTATTTAGGGTACCATATTAGGGTCCCCTATTTTCGGAAACCCCCATATAGTAGTAACAACCACACCCCTACGCCCTCAAGTTTAGTGCCTTGCGTCCGGAAGAGGCATCGGCCTAGTGCGCCACCCTCAACCCCTTGAAGCGCGCAACCAGAGACGTCAGAATCGCTCCGGTTAGGAAAATGCCTTATGTGTCTCGAGTTTTACCACAACCCCCCCCCCCCCCCTACGCCTTGATTGAGGAGTTGAACCCTAAACCCTAAACTCCAAACCCTAATGCCCCGTAGCTCCTCAACCCTAACGCTACATCACGAAGCCATCGAATCTAAGAGCCGATGTACTTCTGAGCTCCCGCTGCATGGACAACCCGAACTTTCGAGCGAGAGCGCCAGTCAAATCCGGTCGCTTTTTCGGACATCACCTGCGGATGACACGGATATGCACATACATATGTGTGTATACAGAAAAGCACATACATGTAGGGCTCTCAGGGAATTATGAAGCGGTTCTTATAGGGGCTCAGGGTTTAATGTGGCGGTCGGTTTAATAGTGGGGTACCCCCCCCCCCCCCCCGACCAAAAAGTTTTGGTCTCTTTAATTTGGAACCGGTAGCCCCGGACAGGGGTCAGGGGTCGGTCTGAGTGGCAGGGAATTGGGAGGTGCCGGGGTTTGGAGGCTGGCTTGGGTGCAGGGTCTGCGGTTCTGCGCGACTGCGCGGTCGGGGGTCGGGGGGGTCTGGGCCAGCGCCTGAAACCCTAAACCCTGAACCCTAAACCCTAACCAATCCTAAACTCCTAGACCCTATAACAAACCCTAATTAAACCCTCAGCCCTAAACCCTTCCAAAGGGGGGTCGGTCCAGATTCGACCCAAAACTTAATTTTTTATACAAACTTTAGTACTGGAGAGGCCTCTTTTGAGCTAGGGTCCAATCCCCGATTCGGCGGTTCACCCTAGCAGCCCCCCCCAATAATCAAGGTATAGTAGAATAGTAGTACAGTAGTAGTACAGTAGTAGTATAATAATAGTGCAGTAGTACAATAGTAATACAACAGTAGTACAGTGGTAGTACAATAGTAGTACATTAGTAGTACAATAATAGTACAGTAGTACAATAGTAGCACAATAGTAGTACAGTAGTAGTACAGTAGTAGTACGATCATAGTACCGTAGTACAATAATAGTACAGTAGTAGTACAGTAGTAGTACAATAATAGTGCAGTAGTACAATAGTAATACAACAGTAGTACAGGGGTAGTACAATAGTAGTACAGTAGTAGTACGATAACAGTACAGTAGTACAATAGTAGTACAGTAATCGTACAGTAGTAGTACAATAGTAGTACAGTAGTACACTAGTAGTACAGTAGTAGTACCACAGTAGTACAGTAGTACAGTAGTAATACAGTAATAGTACAGAAATAGTACCAATAAGCAAAGCATAAAGCCAGTGAATACATTCCCCCAATAAGCAAAGCATAAAGCCAGCGCCTGAAACCCTAAACCCCGAACCCTAAAGAATCCTACACTCCTAAACCCTATAACAAACCCTAAACCCGAAGCCCTAAACCCTTCCAAAGGGGGGTCGGTCCAGATTCGACCCAAAACTTAATTCCCCACATCACTGTGTGGGGTTCTTACTTTTTGGGGCTGTCCCGCCTCCTCCTCCTCCTCCTTCACCTCCTTCCTCCTCCTCTTCCTCCTCACTCCTCCTCCTCACTTCATGACGCAGACACACACACACACACTTCCTGGCCTCACACACTTCTTGGCCTCACTTCATGATGCAGACTTCCGCGACTAAAGACCCTCCCGGCCTGCTCTGGCCAAGGCCGCGCGCGCCCTGGGGGCGAGACTCTTCCGCGACTAAAGACCCTCCCGGCCTGCTCTGGCCAAGGCCGCGCGCCCTGGGGGCGAGACTCTTCCGCGACTAAAGACCCTCCCGGCCTGCTCTGGCCAAGGCCGCGCGCGCCCTGGGGGCGAGACTCTTCTAAAGACCCTCCCGGCCTGCTCTGGCCAAGGCCGCGCGCGCCCTGGGGGCGAGACTCTTCCGCGACTAAAGACCCTCCCGGCCTGCTCTGGCCAAGGCGCAAGACTCTTCCGCGACTAAAGACCCTCCCGCGCTCGCCCTGCGGGCGAGACTCTTCCGCGACTAAAGACCCTCCCGGGCCTGCTCTGGCCGCGCGCGCCCTGGGGGCGAGACTCTTCCGCGACTAAAGACCCTCCCGGGCCTGCTCTGGCCAAGGCCGTGCGCGCCCTGGGGGCGAGACTCTTCCGCGACTAAAGACCCTCCCGGCCTGCTCTAACAACTATTAAGGCCCGGCTTTCGGCCGGGATTGGTGCATGCCATTCGATTTCCTGCACATCCCTGTCCTTCGCACATACACAAACACACACACACACACACACACACACATGAACACACACACACACACACACACACACACATACACGTCATACACCCTCATAACATTCAGATCCACATAGGCGGTCACAACAACACTCACCCATTCTTTCACTCATTCATCCATTTACTCCCATACTCATTCACTCTTTTGCGTCTTTAGATTGTCTACCAATAGACAAGCTTCACATGTGGGGTTATCCGGTCCTTTAATTTTTTATACAAACTTTAGTACTGGAGAGGCCTCTTTTGAGCTAGGGTCCAATCCCCGATTCGGCGGTTCACCCTAGCAGCCCCCCAGCCCCCCCCAATAGTCAAGGTATAGTAGAATAGTAGTACAGTAGTAGTACAGATTTTCATTCCTGACGCCCCAATAAGCGAAACAATTCTGCAAGAGATTTTCGGGCTTCAGGGCCAGGGTTTTAGGGTTGGGTGGGGGTTGGGGTGGGGGTTTAGGTCGTGGCTGCCTTAAGATTGACCATCAGCAAATAGCACAGCCCCGCCACCAAAAAATCACCCCAGCCAAAAAAAAAACGCATTAATTAGAACACCCCAATTTTTTTGTCAGATTCGGAATTAGCCCCGGAGCCGACGCATTAAAAGAGCCTATATTCCTAAACCGACCCCCACATTAGGTTGTGTCGATCAGGCCTTCGACAGCTCTTAATGGGATTTATACGGGTCATACGGGTCCTGGGTGTACTTTCAAGATCTTTCAAGCATGGGGGATTAGGGAAAAGGAGTTTACGGTGTTGGATCACGCAACCAACTTCGAACAACATGAATAGCACGAAGCCCAGCCACATAGACATCGCCGTGGTGAACCTTGGTGCAGTCGAAACAGGACTTCAGCCAGACAAGGAGGAGGTTCAGGGCTTTTTTTGTGATCTATCAGGGTTTAGGGTTCAGGGTCTCGGGTTTCGGGCCCCGAGAATTCTCCACAAGGGGAACGGTCGCCCGGCCCCGTCTTCCGGCACTGCCGCAACATGCCCCTTCTCACAACACCTGGCCCTACAAAATGGCATGTAATGACCCTTTGACGGGTGTTGAGGCCACAAGTTGACCCGTGCCTTTTCCTTTTCGCGGAATCCCTGAGAACTCTGAGACGAGGATCTACAAAAAGCAAAGCCATAACAGGTTCATTGAAACCCAACAATCAGCATAGCAACTCCCATACCCTTATAGCCACCGTTGTAATAGCCCTTATGGCAACAAACCTTTCCGGCGCCCGCTACAGCCATAACGTCCAAACTGAAACCACTGAGGTTTGGGCAAGCCTTCAAAAGGCCTCGAGCCCCAGAAAGCCAAAGCACACAAGTGTGGTACTGAAACCACGGAGAAGCGCATACAACATGTGCATGTGTATACGGTCACCGCTCTTGTTGCTTATCAGTCGTCTAGATAGAAGTATAGAAGTTTGATGTGATTTAGCTAGACAAGATTACATTACGCTAGAGTCAACTAAGTTTGACTAGGTTAGATTGACATTGTACTGTATTTGGCCTCCTACTTCGCAAGGACGTTACGCTATAGAATATGTAAAGTTTCGGTGTTAGTCCAAATCCTGGAGGGCTGAAAGTTTTTGGGGCTTTGACTTTGCGAATGTGGCCCGAAAGAAGCAGATCCGTTCAGCAATATAGAACCTTAAAGACCTCAAAAGCAAATACAAGACCTACACCCAGAAAGGCACCTTCAGAATACCCAGTTAACCAGCTTCCTCGGTGTAACATGCGCCCCTTCTTCTGCAAAGCCCTAAACGCTCAAGCCAAACCTGCAAGTCCTACTGTAGGTAGGGGCCTTAATAATTAGAATATGGTTTGGGGGCCCATTCTTCTATACCTGCTTTCGGGTATCATGGGGAACTAACGGTTAACCTTGTTGGCTATATAGGGATCATATAGGGACTATACTACCCAAAAAAGGTTTAAGGTTACCTACTCTACTACTAGGTATATAATAGGGAACCCCTCCAAAATAGTGTAGGTAATTATTAAGGCCCCTACAGTACACTGCTAAATCCTGTACGGCCTTGAAAGCCTCTTCTGAGCACCAAGGAGCTGCGACGTCCACCTCGGAGTGCATGGTTTCGGGCTTACGGGTTTAGGGTTGTTATTGTAAACGGCTACTACTATAAGACTTCGTGGGCTTGGGGTTCTCAGATTTGGGGCGTCTTGAAGATGGCGTCCCTGCCGAAGACTTGGGGCGGAAGGTTTATGGCCGTAGTCTCTGGTGGGCCTACCCAAAAGTTCCAAAGTAGTTCCTTTTTGGGGTTCGTATATAGAATCTGATTAGGTAATCCCAAAAAAGAACTACTTTGGGGCCTCTGGGTAGTTGAAGGATTGGGCCAGGGTTAAAGGGCAATACGCAGCCGTGCTTCTCAGATCAAGGCAGGGTACGCTGAGTCGGTGAAGGGATCCAATGGGTTTCTGTGCCCCAGACGTCAGTTTTGGCAGTCTGGCTCAAGGTCAGAACTCCTCGTGCCGCATTAATCTATAAACTCTTTATTTCTGATCCATTCTTAAATCCTGGAGCTGTCGATGTTCGAAGATCTCCTACCCGCAGCAGAACCGCAAAACCCCACCAACCTGCAAGTGCAAAACCGTAATGAAGCTCGTCTCAAACTTGCATCCCATACCACAGCTCCCAGAACTGCAACCTACATGCGGGAACCGAAATCCGGAGGGCGGCCTGCCCGACGTTCTCAGAAGATCCCGGCATCCTCCAGCAGTAACGCAACGTGGAGCTCGCACCCAGGCTCCTCAGTTTAAGTTTGGGAGTTACAAACGCATTTACCTGTATGGCACGTGTATTGTTGCTTTAGGTCAACTGCCTAGATCTCAAGAGAGCTTCTTTATTTGAAAGCTGTTTTTGGACTCTTTGTGTTGTGTAAGCGTTTATGACGGTCACGAGTCTCTCAATCACGCTCTCTTTCACAAGCTCTTGTTTCAGGCTCCTCTCGTTTTTCAAATCAAATCCCGAACCCTGAATTTCCTGCTGGGCCAAGGGTTCTTTCATTTTCTGTACCTTGCGGAGTCCGGGGTGGCGCTTTCATTGGCCCAGATCCCAAGGAGGAGAGAGGCATCCTCAGTAAAGCTTTAGGCCAAACCCTTCTCTGCTTCAGCCGAGGAACAGGCAGATCACGATCCTTAGGGTAGCCAATGGGATTCTGCCAGCGGCTTTTCGCTACAGTCGACGGATTTAGGCAATTATGGGGGCCTTCAGAATCTGGCGGCTCTATATTTAAAACGTCTGTTGAGGCACCAAAAGCATGTGATCAATCTCTTGCCTAAAGCCAGGCCTGCGCAAGCAGTCTAAGTCTACTTGGCATCCGAAACCGTTAAAGCCTACGCCCCAAACCCTTTCTGCCACTGACCCGAGCTCAAACCCTAATCTGTAAACCCCCGTCAACCCTGAGTCAGAAATCCTACTTAAGCCCTAAGCCAAGAATTTGGGGTCCCAAAAATCCCAAGCCTGACGCGCCAAGAACTAGGGATGTAATGTAATTACAAGCGATGGCGAGGTCTTCCACAGCAGGTCCTGTCACAAACCACCCAAGCTGGAGCCGTAGTGCCTTAAAAGGCTTTGAAGAATCAAACATGAACAAGTAGTGGTAGTGGTCATGGTGGTAGCGGTAGTAGTGGTAGCGGTAGTAGTGGTGGTGGTGGTGGTGGTAGTGGTAGCGGAAATAGTCTTTGATCCCTCTAAATTATAAGTTACACCGAATCCCCCTTTTAACCATGAAGCTGTCCACACCCTGCCACCCAGAAACTTCCGCTCGCTGTCGCCATGAAAGCCAATGCCCGAGGAAGTCTCGAAATCTCGGATTTCAGGGTCTCAGGTTTAGACTACTTGAAGGGTCGGGGGACTTAGTAAGTAGGTAGTAAGTAGACTTCTAAGTACCCTAAAAGGGACTCTAATTGGGGTTATGGTACTTATAAGTCCCTAAAATAACCAGTTACTAAGTCCCCCGACCCTCCAAGTACAGTAAACCCCATGAAGTTGGAAACCGGGTTAATAAAGGCCAAATCGTGCTGGGAATCCCTATGCATTACTCTTCAGGGTTGAGTCTATTGGGTTTCTAACTTTTGGGCTTCTACTATATGCAGTTCATAGGCTTTTAAGGATTCGAAGTTCCGATTCGCGGTCAAAGGAGATTTGGAGTTGAGGATTTAGGGTTTAGGGTTTAGGGTTTAGGGTTTAGGGGTTCGGGGTGCAGGGTCCAAGGCCACCGGCGTTTCTACAGGGCTGTTGCCGCAGTCAGGAAGCCCAGCTTAAGATGCCGCGCAGATCTTTGGGTTTAGGTTGGTTTAGGGTTTAAGGGTCAGGGGTGTGGGGTTCAGGTTGGGTTTAGGGTTGAAAAGCGGTGGTTTCACGAGAGGTTCATGATGCTTCAACTGACCATAAGCTGCTTCTCGAAGGCCACAGCTTCTGGATAGGAACCGAAATTTACATGTATATTCCTTATTGGGTTGAAAGGCAATTGGATCTTAAAGGCCCTGTCCTCTTCTCTTATCATGGAGTGCATGTTCCTCAAGTGTCTCACTTCCCATGCCCCAAGCGGAACCTGAAACCCGAAGCTGTCCCAGGCCCACCCCACATGACCCCGAAACCAGAAATCCACGAGCCTCATGAGCGTATACACAAGGCCAACAACCCGCGAGGTTATGGATTAATCAAGGAATCAAGGCTTGGCGTCTGCAGGATATAGGGTTTCTCAAGCTTTGGACTGTTGCCAGCATCGCGTGAAACAGGAGGCAGAGACATCCTTCCGTTCTCTTTCTGTCCCTTTCTAGATCCCTTCTTCAAGAACCGTTCAGTTCAGGAACGTGCTAGTTTGCAGGCAGCGACATCATCGACGTTCTTGACAAGCACATACCCACCCCGCTGCCCCGAGACCGGCGTGAAGCAGCTTTTAACCGCACATGTGGCCATGCAAGCAAGCGCCTGTGGCTATCAAATGTGGCACGGCTCGTCTTGTAATATACGAGCCTTGAAAATTACGTACACTATCTTGGGCGTTCCTTGGTATAATAGGCCCCCCAAAACCCTGATCGAATTATTCAGGCCCCTATATTGTCTTGCTTCAAGACTCCAAGTTTCTTCCAGTTGCGCTTCTCGTGCACGCCATAGGTAAACACCAGAGGGTAGTTTGATCCTTTTCGGACTTGCGGCAATCGCGTCACTATGTAGTGACAACCTCCGTGCAGGTTCCTTGGATTTTATGCAGGGTTTAGGTTAGGAAACGTGGCACGAACGGTCACAAACCAAGGCTATACAAATCTGATACTCCTGATCCTGCTTCTATCGCAACAACGAGCCTTATAGGTGGTCCTTAAACCCGACAGTCCGAAACTACGGCGCCGTCATCGCCATCCGGTTGCTTGCGGAGTTTTGAGGGTTCAGGGCCCATGGCTAAGGCTCTATAGGGTTTCAACTAAGTTGAGGGTCGGTGTCGGGAGTAGTTGTAGCCAGGTGTCGCGAATACTCGAATACGATGCGGATCGGCATCATTTCAAAAGAGTATTCCCGCATAGTCCATATACTATACAATTGTAGATATACCCCAAAACCCAAGAAACACCATAGTAATCCTCTTAGGAACCCTTTAAAGGAGCCCTTAAGCGGAATCTTTTCCTAGCTGTTGAGGGCCCTACGCACAGAACCCGTAAAGTGATCGTTATAGTCGAAGGTCGCCTTCAATGGAACCCTTTTCGAACTGTATAGTGGAGCCCTAACCCTCATAGCACTATTCGCAGGCACCCTTGAACGGAACCCTTTTCTAATTATTCACGCCCCTACATATTGGGACACTGCAAGTAGCCCTTATAGGACCCCGTAAAGGTCCCCTTAAACGGAACTCTGACATTATTACGAAGACCTCTATGTCATGGAACCCTGACAGTAACCCTTGTAGGATCTATGGCAGCGCTTGATACTACTTATGAAGGCCCCTGTATCATGGAATGCTTATTGCAACCCTTGTAAAACGGAGCCCGCATGTTCTTCGATACATTTTTTGGAACCGAATCTTCGACCGCCTAAAGATCCCATGAGGAGATTGTGACAGTGGAAGGGCTGGAGTCGTACGTATTTTTCAGAGTTTCAAAGAACTGAGGGGCTGAACCCCTGGTAACTGGTTATTTTAGGGACTTATAAGTACCATAACCCCAATTAGGGTCCCTTTTAGGGTACATATAAGTCTACTTACTACCTACTTACTAAGTCCCGCGACCCTCCAAGTGGATGAAATTGAGCGAATGAAGTGCCAGATTCCAATTGAAAGCTCAGGGTTTAGGGTTTATTTGGAATATGAAGAAGAGGGGCATGGGTTACATAAAGAAACGGGCCCTATGGCTTGTAGCAGCTGTACTCAGCAAGTCTGACACGGGCGTCAAGGACATGGAACACCAAACTATAAGCCTGTATAAACAACCATTCCCCTCCACCCTGAACCCTTTTGCAACTGGCCTGCCGCCACCCTCAACCCTAAACCCTAAACCCCCAAACCCCAAGGACACACCTCAAACCCCAAACAGCCCTCAGAGATCCTTGAGCACCACGGACAAACATGGGTGGTTGTCAAAATCATGGTCCCTTCTTGGGGTCCCTAATATAGTACGGCACCTAATATCTAGGGTACCCGAAAAGGGACCAGGATGTTGACAGCCGCCCAAATAAATCCTTGAGCCGTAGAGTGTTCACAATCACAAAGCGAGTGCGGCTACAGTCGAAGGAAGAATCCACACCCAAGCAAAGGGCTTTCGGGGTTGAGGCTGATGGAGCAGGGCTTTAAAAACTTAAGCCTCCAAAGTTTTAGAGGTTGCTGCAACTACTGTTGTGAAGCTTGCGTTGCTATGGCCCATTCTGTAGTGAGATGGGGCTACCATGTACATAGGTAGCCTCGATGAAGGAATGCTAAAACTCGAAACACCAATTTCCGGTGTTTTGAACAACTCTTTTGAGGGCTCATAGGTCAGGGTTGTGACAGTTCGGTGGCATAGCATGTCCCGAGTCTGATACTTCAGGTTTCCTTACGGTCTCAGATCTCGTGTACAGCTCAGAACTCGGGTGTTTGGTACGGACTCTTGCGCCTCGCACTCAGTTCCGCAGAAACAGCTGCATTCAGGGAATGAAATCCATCTGCATGCGCACATCCACGCATCTGAACCGTCCGACATAAAAATCCTCGCTACCTCCCATAATTGCCTACACTATCCTCGTACTCGTGCTCAGGTGCTTTGCAGTTCTGGGCTTGTTAAGGGACTTACCAGAAGCAACAAAAAAACCAAGTGAGCTCATGCATGCTCTTTAAATGGAGTCTGCAGTATGAGCATGTACAAAGCTTGCAGCATCAACAGGATGGGCATTTGCGAGCAGCCAGCTAAAGTCCTTTCCTCAATGCACCCGATCCTTGTAGGGGTTGAGGGTTTAGGGTTTAGGGGCCTGAAGGGCTTAAGGTTTAGGATTTAGGGGTTAGGGGTCATAGGGTTTAGAGGTTTAGGGTTTAGGGGCCTATAGGGTTTAAGGTTTATAGGGTCTAGGGTTTAGGGGCCTATAGGGTTTTGGGGTTTAGGGGCCTGTAGGGGAAGGTTGTGCAGGGGTTCTGCCCGCAGTTGACTAAACATACGTGGAGCCCACTTCATCAAAGGACGTTCGAACACTTTCCCACCTTCGCTCTTGAAGTCTCAAGCCCTTCACCCTAAATCCCAAACCCTGAACCTGGTAATTACAAGGGATTAAACCTTAAACCCTGAACACACCACTAACTTTCACTCTCGCAACTTCCTGGGCCGACAAGCTTTCGAGTCGGAAAGTATCTCTTCCGACCAATCTACAAAACTTGCACGGGCCATAAAACCCAATTAAGCCCTTTAAATAACCTCGATAAACCCTAATCCCTACAAGCCATAAAAGCCCTATACTAATGAACCTCTTTTCACCCTAATCCCCAAACCCCCTCGGAACCGAAATCACCCCAGCGCTTCTTGCGAGAGGCAATGGTTCCCTTCTGCAAAGAGTCCAAGGGCCTTCTCACCAAGCCTGCCAGCAAAGACGGTTTACCTACTCGTCGGGTATCATGGGGAACTAGACGTTCACCTTTTTGGGTATACAGGGGCTATATAAGGGTTATACTACCCCAAAAAAGTTAAAGGTTACCTACTCTACTGTTAGGTTTCAGCTTCAGGTTTAAGTTTAGGGTTTAAGGGATCAGCGAAGAGAAGTACAGGGTTTGGGGTTGTCTAGGTTCAGGGAAAACGACCTTGGGTTTCGGGTTTAGGCTGCCATGGTAAACAGAATTGTCGGGCTTTGCTTGCTTAGTTTCGGGTTTCGCGTGTCATGGTATGGAGCTTAACTTAGGGCTTTTTGGGGTTCATGGTGTATACGGGCTCAGGATTGAGGGCATACAGCCGAAACAAAAGAAGTCAGAATACATAGATAAAGAAATGCTAGTGGCAGCAGTCATGGTAGGCACGATTTCAACGGTTTTAACAGCTAACAAGTGCCAAACATTGTTGTAACAAAAACGGCAGCACTAGGTACCAGAGCGCAGCCGCAACACGAAGTGGCTGGCAGACCATAGGAGGACACGTTCTTGTGAGACTTTCAGAACACCCGATGCCCAAGCGGAGATTCCTCTTCTTCTGACCGCTTAGGCCGAAATGTTGTAGGGTACATAAGGTAAGGTACCGCATATTGTTACGAACTCCACCCCCGCATGGCTTCAGCGACTCAGCAACTGTGACTCGCGGGTGCCTTTCGGGCAAAGCAGCACGAAATCTGGCAAGATGGGGAAGGTCCCGGAAAGCTTTCACCTGAGATACGGGTGTAGCATGGTTTTTTTATCCCTCCCACCTAGCAAGGACGAAGCCCGCATTGCAGGGAGTCTCAGTTGAACAGTTGACTACAGCCATGGTGGGTTTAGGGTCTTGGGTGGTTTAGGGTTTAAGGGGTCGATGTTCTGTCTGCAAACTCGGCTAAATGCTCATGGCAGGGTTGCAGTCGAGGCTATTGCAAGGGATGCGGTTTTCTACTTTATGCAAACAGAAACAAAGCGAGAGCAACTACCTAGAGTAGTATATTTCTCTGCATGCATATACATGTATACATATATATATATATATATATAGACACGAACGCAATGACACATGCATACATGTATCTGCAATGTTGGGGCATACTGATGATATGCAGAAATGCCACTGCATGTCACGCAAACTGCACACCGCGGGTGGAACTCGGCGAACCAGTGAATGGATTGCAGCGGGTGTGTCGGCAATACCCCTGCCTGAGCCTTCAACAGAACAACCCTGTCCAAGCCCGAGCTCTTTAAATGATGGTCCCCAAAACCAACAGCTGCTGTATCCCTCTACCCCCGCACCCCTTACACTCTGGGAGTTTCCGAAAATAGGGGACCCTAATATAGTACCCTAGATAGTAGGATCCTTATTATAAGATCCCCCAAAAAAGGTACCCCCAGTTTCAGAAACTCCCATCTTGCCCCCCCTAAGGCAAGTGTTGGATCCTGCAGTCCTGCAGTCTGAGTAGCGCTGTACCTTGGCAGCACGTACAACTTGCAACGTCGGGCATGGGACAGGCGGGCAAAGGTTGGGGGGCGGTACGACCATACCAGTGCCGCAATCCTGCAGCAGGGATTTCTCTTCAATTCAGGCATAAAGCAGGACAATCTATCATATACGAGTCTCTTCATGGTTCCATGTCCGTCCGTGTCTGCTTATAGACGTGTGTATGCTTTCCTTCCGCACTGCCGACAAACATCTCCAGCCTTGCGCAAGAGATCAGGCAAGGGACTGCTTGAAATCCTCAGTTGTCTCTGACGTCTAGGCGGACTTGAACCCAAGACTTGTTTCGGAGATTAGCACCTTGGATCCCGGGCTTACAGATTAGAAAGGGTAGTGGAAGGTCTTGGTGCCCCCCGTCCTTGCACCTACAGGCTAACGACGAAACCTATAAATTTTCCTCAGCCGGTGCTGTAAATCCCAGAACTGAACATTCCCTAGATGGCATAAAGGGCCCTTGTAGGGACCTAACTAAACCTAGTTCCAACGGTACTAGTTCGGTATAGCCCGAAGCTGCTTTACATCACTGCTTCCAACTCAACTAGGTCCAAAACTCCTACACTGTTTACACTCCTCGAACATATCCTACAACCCTTTTGCAACAGGCTTTCCGCTTCGCCTGGAGTTGGAACAAGCAGCCCTAGCAGCTTCACTGCGAAGCCAGCGCCGATCAACGGCGTTTGAAAACCCTAAATCCTAGACCCAAAACCCAAAACCCTAGACCCTTAATCCTATAAACCCTAAATCCTAGACCCTAAACCCTAGACCCTCAACCCTAAATCCTAAACCCTAAATCAAACTCTCAACTTCTGCACTTTTTCCCCCTGCGCCGCCGGCCTCTGAGGGTGTTGCCGCCTCCTCACCGAAGACCAGGTTGAGACGGGCTCCTTGTATTATGTTAGGGTTTAGGGTTTAGAGTCTAGGGTGTAGGGTTCAGGGTTGTGTTCGGTTTAAGGTTTTCAGGGTTAAGGTTGGGGCCTACGGTTTAGGCCTTTGTGTTTAGGGTTTCAGCGCCCGCACTCGGACGGACCAGGCGAGGCATGTGGTTCGAGGTCTAGGTTAAGGGTGTAGTGTGTCGGGTGTTAGGGTCTTCCACTGTTCGGTCCATCATCTGGTACGGTTTTCATGTTTCGAGAAAAAGCTTTGGGGGATCCTTGTCCTGGGCGTCAGGGTTTTCCGGGCTTGCTCTGCTTTTGGCATTGGTGGAACGACTCGTATTCATAGTCTAACATTAGAGGAGGCGGTACCATGCTCCCAAAACCCTAAACCCTACTTGTTAAGGTTCCTACCTTAGGTACCCAGCTGGGAGAGAGCCCGTTTTCCGAGAGAGTTTGGGGTAGGTATGATTGGGCCTGCAGGGCTGTATTGTTTGAGGTTTTAAGGTTTAGGGGTTTAGGGTTCAGGGCTGTGTCATGAGGCAGGGTTCCGGGCGCTGTGACCACTTGCAGGATTGAGGGAGGTTTGCAGGGTCGAGGATTGTGCCTCACCCCGAGTCTACTGGATGCTTGACTTGGGGGTTTTGGCAGGGCGCGGTTATGAATGGCTGCTGAAACCTCGCCCCAAACCCTCGCAAGACCCGGACTAGACACGCTTTCCCTTCCAAACCCGCAAACAGGACAAAATCCGTTTTGAAGAGTCCACTTAGTATTTTCTGAGGTTAAAAAAACATGTTTTGAAGAGTCCACTTAGTATTGAGCCGGCCCAGTTCCAAACCCCCTGCACAAGAACGTACAGCACTTAACACAAGGTGAACCGATGTTCTTAAGGCAACCTGAACCCCTCTGCACCCTCCCGAACACACCCCAAACCCTATAAACACAGAGCAACCCCCTAAGAACCTAAAGCCCTTGCACCAGAACCTTAACCTTCAAAACATCTCAAAACAAGGCGCTATACCTGAAACCACACAACCCCGACGCCGAGGCTCTCTTCGTGAGAGTCCGGCCGCGGCGCGCATCCCAGTACTTGGAGTCGTAGCTGAGATCCTTTGGCTTATAAAAAGTTTGGGGCTGCGCTGGTGTGATCGGAGTTTGTTGTTAGGTCCGTGTTGTTGTGCTTGCGTTGCAACCCTTTTTTCAGCATGGGCTTGGATTGTTGCAACACTAGACCCTCAACGATCAAATTTGTCAGGGATGTCGGCTCCCGCAGTGGCGATGCTTGGCGGGGTCATGAGGCTGCCAGGATTTAGGTAAACCGACAGGATAGAAGTCTGGCGAGTCCTTTGGAAATGGACTGTTGGATTGGCTTGGGCTCCTGGAGTGGCCATGTCAACCGGTGCCACCCCGGGGCCCGTCGCAGCCTTCTGTCGATTCCCTCCCCTCTAAGGTGTGTGGACCCCCGGGGCGGCACTAAGGGCCTCCTAACAGGCCCGATGAGCACCCACACCTTGAATCGTCAGCTGCGGCGGGGTGACAGTGCCCCATCCCTTGTTTCCCTTTCTCCCAGGCCTTCTCGCCCTCCTCTTGCCAGTCCGCGCCAGCAGAGGACTGGAGGGATGTGGCCTGGGTAGACCCCTGGCTCCCTTCGGGGGACCCCCGTTCTGGCCACCTGCTCGCCCCCGTTTCCAACTTTACAGCTACCTCTGCTCTGTTCGGAGACGGAGGCTTCTCCGCGGCGCAAGGCGCCACTTTCTGCAGCCAAGCGCGCGGTTTTGGCCAGACCGGTCGGTATTGGGAGGACTCATCGTGGGCTTCTCAACGCCTGAATCTGCGGCGCGTTTTGCGCGATGTGGCATCTTCGCCAACTCTGTCAGAGCCGCCTGGAAACAACTGCTAGCCCAGTATATCCCGCCGTCTCGCTGGGGAGAGGCAGAGCTGTGGTCTAACCTCCTGCCCGAACTATACCTCTCTCCAGTCACGCCTGCGCCAGAGCTGCACGACTGCAGGCTCTTTCCGCTGTTCCGGCCCCCCTGGAGCCCAATTCGTGCCAGGCTCCTGTCCCTCCTCTCCGCGTGTGTGTGTGTTTTTTTTTTTTTTTCTCTTGACGCGGTTGGCTCACGAGGTTCATCAGCCCACACTGGACCCCGCCCTTTCCTCGCAGTGCCATTTTTCCGGCCGCAGGCTCCCCTATCCCCTTTCCCAACCTTGTCCAGGGCAGATGTGGCCGCCCTTGCGGACACGTGGGCGACGCAAGCGTTCACCCCACAGGGCTCCTAGAAGTCCCATGTAGGGCCGTATAGCTCCGCTTCTTTCGTCTCGCGTTACGTAGCGCCCCTCGTGCACGTCGTTCCCGACCCCGCGCCTCGCTCCGAGATGTTGGGTTCGGGTAGCCGACCCTCGTATTGCGGCAGCCGCGCTCCGAGTTCGGGGGTATGAAAGTACGACCCCCGTGCAGCAGCCCCGATCTTACATCTGTTTGCAATGCAGGGCTCCACATGTCGCTCCAGACTCTCTTCCCGCTCTGAAACCGGGGGTCTGGACGCCCCCCGTGGCGCGGTTCTCAGCCCCCGCCCGCTTCATCAAGCTGGGCCCCTGCGTCTGCCCAAAATCTCTTACCATATGTTACTCCCGCAACTTCCCGTGCTCCATACTCCGCGCAGGTCTTCCCTCCTGCTTCCCAGTTCCCTCGCGCCCGACCTGTCCTCCGCGTCCTGCTGCAAACCAGGTTTCCCGTTAGCTAAACACCCCCTGTCCAGAGTTTGACGTCTGCCCGCTGCCCGGCTGACACGCCGGAAGACACCTTGCAACGCCTGCTCCTCTTAGCCTCACAAGCACTCCGTGCGGAGGGCCTCGCCACCCTGCAGCGAGACTTCCTTGTGCCGCTCCCGGTGTAAAAAGAGTGGCCCTCGCCTCTGTTCTCTGCATGCTTTAGTGGCCTTCGGCCTCTCCCGCCTTTTTTTTTTTTTGTTTTTTGTTTGTTTTCGTTTTCCTCGCCCGCCTTCTCCGGTTCCCACTGTATGTCGCCCCTCCCCTCCTCTTCTGGCCCGAACCCCCCTTTTCGGGTCGAAAACCCAGTCTTGGGCCTCTTCTGGGCCAAACCCCCCTTTCCGGGCCGTAAACCCAGACTTGGGCCACTTCTGGCCCAAACCCCCCTTTCCGGGCCGAAACCCCCGTCTTGGGCCACTTCCGGCGGGTTTCATGTCCCCCCCTTTCTCTCGAGGCCAGTCCAGGCCTTCCACGTGCTGCAGTCCCCAGCTGTAGCAGATACGACCTTGGTATCCATCCCGAGTATAGACTCTAGACTATCCCCCTCTGGAACCTCCCGCGGAGGGGGCCGATGACGCCTACGGAGGCCCCCCGAGATGCTGGGCGGGGAAGAGTGGCGGAGGCCGCAGCTACTGCTGCAGGTCGAACTCTACCTACCTACCTACCAACCGGTGCCACCTCACCAAGATGCACAGGTCTCCTATCTGGAGTTGGCCTTCCACTTCACCTGGACAACTGGGATTGCCCCGCCGATGCCCGTTCCAGGGAGCCACGGACAGGGATATCATGCCTTGAGTTGTGCTTTGGTTCAGTTACAGCCGTGCCCGGTGACCACCCTGGTGACAGTATTTGCTGCCGCCCTCAAACAGTTGGGTCGCAGATACGATTTCTGTGTACTGCCAGGCGTGGAAGTAAAGGACATCCCTCACCTACAATGGTTCGGCATCACTGCTTGAAGGGGCGGGGGTGTTAGTAATTGTATATGCAGGTTGTTAATTGTTTGGCACAGTTAGCAAATGACTTATATGAGATGTGTAAGTGTAGTTATTGAACTTAGCTATGTTGAAGTTAACTTGGTTAGCTAAGTGTATTTATATGAAAAAGATAAGTGAGCTAAGTGATCTAAGTTGCATGAAGCATGCTGCTCAGAGACGCAATGCAGGGCTTTAAAGCTCGCATGCAGTTCTCTTTTTTACACCTGCGGGACTGCGACAATGGCAGCATTGCCCGAAATGCTGTAAGGGCATGTGGCCCGGATCAGTCGGGTTTGCACGAGGCCACAATCGTCGGAGACTTCATACATACAGCCATGGACATGTGTCCAGAAGGTAATGTGCGACCATACAACTTTCTCGCACATTACATGATAAGCCACTTTGCCTACGGCAGTGACCCCATCCAGATCCATCAAGGCCAAGTCGCCGACAGCCACGGTGAAGTTTCCTCCATGCACTGCCTGCCTGGCTGTGAAGACTTCACCCTGGACCCGGATCGTGTTGTGTATCTCTGTTTGCAATCTGGCGGGAGCTGGTCTCACAGGGTCGACCAAGCGAACTCCTTGGCCTGGGAGGTATACACCCTCTGCCAGACTTTCCATGTGACCATGGAGTACATCTTGTAGGATGCTCCTCTCAAAGGTTCTGCTTGTATCCAAAATTTCATTCGAAATTTTTTTGATGATTTTATGTTTTCTTTCGTGCACAAAGCAGCTGAGGAGGACCTGATGCTTGGCCAGTTGCAGCGCCAAATGGCCTGCCAAGTGACACTTTGGCACCCACCACTCATCTCCATACCGACTTTTCGCCAGATCGAGATGCCTTTTGATGAGCTGCTGCAACTGCAGGGGGGTAAATGCTGAAGGTTTGGCATTGATCGCTTGCAAAGCATCAATCACCTTGCACAAAGCCAACCAAACCTCGCAAGAGTCCCGGATATCTCTGCTGCAATTTGGCAGCACAAAGACTAGCACATAGAGTCGCAGCAGCTGCATAAAGTTCAGAGCCTCGCTGGCTCCACACTTCAAGGTTTCGCTTGGCTTTCGCTTCTGCAAGATATCCTTTGCAGCAGCACCTCGCAAACGAGAAGGCCAGGTAAAACCATTTGCGAAGCGATCAATGTCATTGTGCTTCCAGCCATGGTTGTGAAGCTCTCCAAGAAAAAACCCTGTCAGAACATTGAAGATGCCATTGACTAAATAGACATGGAAGTAATCGAACATCACACACTCGATGACCGGAGGCCCGTATGCTGCATGTGCCAGCAATCCATCCTCTTTGAAATTGAACCCCATTGCTGTTTGGAGTTGCAGGAATCTGTCTTTGTTGAGGACCGTCTCTTGCCTTCGCAAGAAGTCCATGGTGTCTCGTATAGACTCGGGTGTGTGCATCCGAAAGCAACTCATGTCGGTTTCCAGGCCGGACACCATATTGCCCCGACTCCTTTCAGCAATGCTGCTTTTGTGGTCCACGGCGTTTTGGCATTGAACACAGAATATGAGCCCACTGGCTCCTTTATTGAAAAGGGTAGCCTTAATTGCAGCTTCGTCGGATATGATGATCTTCAAGTCGGCAAAGAGCATACGTGCTTGTCCAGGGCACTGCAACACAAGACCTTTTCTGAAGTCAGGTCTCTCAAAGAACAAGGCTGCTAGCTGCCTGAAGAGCACAGTCATGCCGCCGAGATCTGCGACCAGAGAGCTGCGAATGGCACAGAGAGTGAACCAGCAATTTTCGCAACCCATTGCATGCTGTCCCAAAGGGAGCAGGCTCCAATATACGGCCTGGACCTTTCTCCGGTTGGAGTGCTTGAGTTGGTTGCCCGGAGCCAGCTCGTCGGAATACCACACCAATCCCCATGGTTGAAGAATGCTGGGGGGTGTGGCATCCATGGCCCTCTCCAGGAACTCGCCAAATGGTCGACATCGCTCTGTCGCCCAGGCAAGCATTGCAGCTGGGTTCAAGACAGGAAATTCAAACTCCACACCAGTTTCGGCAACACACTTGAAGTCGCATAGGATCTCGCCATAAGCAGTTTGGTAGCTCCGAGTCTTCTCATCCCGGGCCCGCTTCAGTGTTCGGCGACTCGTCCCAGATGGCAACTCGGGCAGCTCTTTGAGTTCCTGCAAGACCTGACTGAGACCTCGCTGGGATACATATGATTTCCTTCCCAAGCAGGAGAGCGAGGAGCTCCCGGCGGAAGCCATGGGGTCTGCTGGCGAGCTCTTGGCCCTGCCGAGCGACCCACTACTTTGACTGCAGATTCATACATATATATATATATATGTATATCTGTATAAAAGGTATACTATATATAGGAAAAGTGGATGGGAGCATGCAGGCACTGTGTACGTACCTTATATATCTATATATATATATACAGAGATATGTTTTGTTTACATGTATATATGCATGCTCTTTGTTCCTGCAGGTTTCCAAGCATATTGCTGCAACGGTGCAACCCCACTGCGAGCAGTCCGGGAAACTCCAGTGCAAGGCCAAGACAACCTTTAACCATAAACCCGAAACTAAATATTTGATATATATATATATGTATACACAGAAACCCGAAAGCTATAGATATATAGCATCCGAGTATTGATTTGTACACATATATATACATGTATATACAGTTATATATATAGTATATACCACACCAAACCTAACCTAACACCAAACGTGATCCTGAGACACATCTTAAAAAATCGCAAAGCCATATATAATATATACATGTACAACTCGAAAGCTTCAACATAGCTCTCGAAGAAGGGTCCACATTCGCACCCTCCTAAAAGGACACCCCTGTATAATATATGTGTGTGTATATATATATATATATATATATATCAATATATATTCAACCCATATATATATATATATAAAGTATATATAGGCTCCTATATATATATATATATATATATATATACATATACATCCCATATGTAAAGTATATCTATATATATATGTATATAACACATATATAATATGCCACGAAACAAAAACCCGGATCGTGCAGGCATCCTGCACCACCGCTTTTGACACCTGCCAGGATCGCTTCGGTCTTTCCCTCCGTGGCAAGCGATGCTCCCAACATTATACCTCCCGAGGTACAATGCCTTTAATGTACACACAGCCTTTGTGAAAGATGAATAATAAGGTGCATGCTTCCTGGAGGCTCGCGAACAAAACTTTGCTGATGCTGGAAGACACCAAAACACGTCAACATGCATATAGACTTAAGATGTATACACTCTGCCTGTAGCCTCCAAACTCTCACCCTATATAGGACTCCAGCTGTGCATGCTTTCAGCAGCTGTTGATGCAATCACGGGCCAAAGCACGACGGTGTGCAGCCGGGCCTGTTCCGGCACTTGCCACACCCATTGGGTCGCAGCTTGATGCGAGCCGACAAAGTCATGCATCGGACCTCTTCTCGAGTGAACTTCTTCAAAGCCTTCTGGACCTTCTTCGGCTGCGACTTCGCCTTCGCCTTGCAAGCAGCCTTGGCCTTCGCCTTGGGCTGCGACTTTGCTTTGGGCTGGGACTTCATGGCCGTGCACTTGGCCTTCGCCTTAGCCTTGGCCTTGGCTTTACCCTTGGCCTTGGCTGCAGCCTTGGGCTTCTTATTTGCCTTGTGCTTCGCCTCGTTTTCCTTGGCCTCGGCCTCGACGGTGCTGTCGAACCCTTTGTTGTCGCCCTTCCAAGCTTGAAGCATTTCATCTGCATGTTGTGCAGCACTGACAGGATCCTTGCTGGCCAGCACTCCCTGTTGCTCGGCCTGCTTTTTTCCGCTGCCCTGTGCCGGTTCATTGGTAACTGTAGGAAGCTGCAAGGCCTGCTGTTGAGCAGGCGAGGAGGCCATCGTCCCAGACGAGGCGGCAGCAGCTGGGTCGCCGAAGATTTTCAACCCAGGCAATCCATCGTTCTTCTTCGCCATTTGCTGCTGCTGGTTGAACATGTTAGCTGCCATGCTGCCCCAGAACTGCATCATACCCTGCATGGTGTGGGGCATGTGCATTGCCGGGCCTGCTGCTGGACCACCCAGCACCATGGCAGTGTTGCTCTTGTGGAAAGAGAGGCTTTTGTTACTGCCACGAAGAGCATCACGGGCCAGCACCATTGTTCCAGGCAGCTCACCTCCCAAGGCATCTGCGAAGCGATCTCGGGTGTGTGGTGGAAGATCCTCAGGCCGAGTGTACTTGGCGACGAACTCGCCACAGGAAGCATCTTTGAGCATGGTCTTCACCTTCTTCTTGAGGCACACGACAGCCGAATGGAACTCGTCGGGGCTCTGCAAGCCAGTATTGTTGCAACTCTGCAGGGTCTTGATGATGTGTCCCACAGACTGTTCTGATGGCCAGAACATCTCCAGTCGAGCCATTATCTGAGCAGTGTGAGTCAGCCTCATGACGAGGGTGTCGTCGCTGGACAAAACTCTCCGGTCCTCGGCGCCCAAGAAACCCCAGAAGTTGAGAATTTCCTGGTTCTTCTTCTTGGCCTTGGCATTTGCTGGAGTGCTGCCTGCCCAGGTCTGGGAGACGGCTGCACCCAGGGCCTGCTTCTGCTCGTGTGACCAAAGGCCCTGCTGCACCAAGCTGCAGATCTCTGCACCCTCCTCGACTGTGATGTGGCTTTGACGAATCGTTCTGATGGCGGCCTCGCTCTGAGCAGCCAAGAGAGAAGTCCATTGATCTCCCATGATGGGCTGCTGGGTCTGGAGGAGCTGGTTCAGCTGTCGAAGGAAAGCAGCTGCCATGGCACGGCCGGATATAGCACAGATGCTCTGCACAAAGCGAGCTGCTGTAGCCCTGCTTGCGAACACCTGTCTATAGAGCAGCAGCGGGCAGCAGGCAGATGATGGAGTGCATGTGCCTTGCAACACACAAGCATGCAGCCTGCCACTGGAGACGTCTTTCACATTGCATGCAGTCACAGACCGGAAGACTTCTTCACCAAAGGGGTCTCGGTTTTCGCAGGCAGGGCTCTGAGCTCGCCAGCAGAACCCGTATACACCCTCAAGAGCACAGCCATGTTACTACAGTATAAAGACACCTGCAGGCATGCAAGTGTGTAATATATGTGTATGTAAGTTCACAGATTCAGTCCATTTCGTATACACATATATATATATACACATATATGTATGTATATATATGTGTATATAAGAATATATGAACGATATGTTTTGGTATCTGTATATGTATATATATATATATATATACATATCGTGTATATATACATGTACATATATATATATGTATGTGTGTGTGGGGTAGATACACATCTCACATGTAATACGTATATATGCAGAGTGTGTAAAACTGTGTATGTATATGTACTTCAGTGAAATCCATGCAGCCACTTTGCTATGTAGCAGTCTCTTCCTTCACAGCCAACCCCCCCTCCCTCCAACCCCCTTGTACCTTCCCTCGCTCACTCGTTCTCTGTCTCTGTCTCCCTCTCTCCCTCTCCTCGTTTGTTGCTCTTTGTCGCAGACACAAACACACACACACACACACACACACACACACACACATGTTGCCATGGGGGTCTGTGTGCCTCATGGGCCTGACCAAACGGTGCACACTCGGAGGATGGGCGGTTTTTCTTCAAACTGGCCCATATGGTCTGTGGTCGTGAAACAGTCACAGGACGAGGCCCCGGTAGCCCGAAGCCTCGGCTACACAGGGGGAGATAGCCCCCTCGCCGATTCGTCTTCTGCAGCCCAAAGCTATTTCTTACCTATATAGTGTCCCTAGTTATTGCCTAGAGAGGCCAGAGGACAGGGAACCACGAGGGCACTGGGAAAGCAACCCTTTATGCATGCATAAGGGGCCTGACCCCAAAAACCCGAAACCTTTATGTATGCATAAAGGTTTGTGCCCTTGGCCCTGCCGAGGTTTATGCATGCATAAGCCCCGCCCTAGGAAACTGAACCCAGCCATATGCATGCATAAAGTTCCGGTCTATTTTGCTTAAGGGGCTTTATGCATGCATAAACCCCGGCCATCGGGACTGGTAGCCCTGACCCTCTGTGCCCGAAGCGGCGAGCCGGAAAATGCCCCCAATTTCAGGTCCTTCGCTGCTCACAGCATTCAGGACCTTGGGATCCAAGCAAGCAGGCCAGGCCGTATATAGAGCAACACAGGCGGTCTGAGCTTCCAACTATTAGCGGCTCCCCTGGTCTCCAGGCCACAAACCAGGGGTGCCAGGCGGGAACCATGGGATCCTGCCAGGCATTATAAGTTTCAACACCATCAGGACAGAAAGGCTCCTCGGTCACAGCACAGGCCTCAACGGACTCGCTTTTCTTGCAGGTTCATCGTCTCGGCCATGACCCCCATGGTGTGGAGGGAGGCCCGCAAGTCCTGCATGTCGGGGCTCGCGGTGTCTTCAGCTTTGCTGTTCTCGTGGATTGGCAAGCAGCAAGGGTCCTCCATGTGGCTTCTCGATTCCTCGAGTGCCCCTTGGGCCTGGAGTGCCCGGACACCTTGGCCACCACGTGTCCGGGCCCTCTTTCTCCCCATGCCCGCCGCCCACTCCTGCAACGGGGCCAGCAGCAAGCAGAGGCAAACCTGAAGCACCATCACAAAGACCAAGGCAAGCCTGGCCGTGCTCGTCGATGAAAGCGACCTGCCCAAGAAGACTGCATCAGTATAGAGACAAGTGCAGTCGTGCGTGCCAGACCCAAAGAAAAAGCCTTGGGCTTCACGTACTGCCCTTTGCCCTTCGAGTCCGGCATCAGATCTCCTCAATCCAGACAACAAACACTTGCAAAGAAGCCTGGCTCCAGACAACCACAAGAAGTCCTTCGTCCCAGTTCGCGGGCAAAGCCTGCCACAGATGCAGCATGCATTATATACACAGTGAACAGCTATATGCTTGCTGTCCTTGGTCTTTGGCACGGGGTCCATGTACCTCTTCGGAGGCGGCTCCTGCAATCAAACAAGAAGTACATTATATCGCCTTACGAAGAAATTCCGCCTTCGGCTCCGCTGGGCGCTGCTTCTTGCTGTTCGCCGGCTTCAGCACAACTGGCGAGCAGGCACACTAGATATGTACGATGGAGCAGCATGCAAAAGAAAATGGAAAAAAGACATGTCGGGCATGCTGGGCTCGGCCGCTGGATCCTCGACGTCCACCTCCACGGTGTCCGACTCCTCGTGGCCTGCATGCTGCAACTACATGGATATATACATATGGACTCCTTGAGCTTCAAATACCCGGCCTTCCAGGCATATCACAGAAGCTTTAAAGTCTCCCACATCGTCGTTCCAGTAGAGCCACCCGCCTTAGGCGACAACGGTTTTCTTCTACCCAAATTAAGAAAACACCTAGGACCAGGGCTGGCAGGCACGTTCATGGCCTGCACGTCTGGGTGCTTGAAGTACATGTCACCTGCACGAGTGCACGAGCCAATTCACTTGATTCCATGCAGACACTATATATAACTGCAGCCTCCAACAGACAGGATCTTCCACCCCATCTTGGCCGACCAGGAAATCGTGGTGCCTGCAAAACAATTGCAACCAAATGAAAGGCTATATATCCATATCACTTGCATGGGGGCACCGGCCTTCATCATTCTTGTATTTCCCCCTCCCGGACTTCGAGAAGTCCATGTGGAGCTGCAGCCGCTCCACCACATCGGCCGGTTATTTTTGGGGCGGTGGCATGTGTGTGCATGTGGTTGTACAGGGGCCCCACCTCCACAGCGGAGGGAAGGCTTCGCGACAAGAAGCTAAAGGACATCATCACTCCCAAAAACCACGGCAGCTTCACAAGCCAAAAGAGCTGAAAAAGCAAGCATGGCGCAGACGTGGCACCCACTGCAACAAGGGCAAATGTGCATGCAGAAACACGACACCAATGTTCAGAGAGCTTCGGTCGATGTCGTCTGTCCAAAGACAGCATCGGGCAATCAAAGTGTGGAGCCGTTCTGAGTTTGCATCATTGACAGTAATATATACATATGTATATATATATATATATATATATTTTTTTTTTCTTTTTCACGGTGTGTTGATACATACTATACATCAAGTATACACATTGCATGGATGCACGGAAGATACATGCGAGACTGCATGCAGAATCACTTCTTGGCCTTGGCCGGGGAGCCAACGATGCCCTTCGGGGCCGGGTTCTTGGCCGGGGAGCCATTCAGGATGCTCTTCAGGGCCGGGCTCTTAGCTTTTGCCTTGGCCTTGCCCTTGGCTTTCGCCGCTGGAACCTTGGCCTCCTTGTCGGAATCCTCGCTGGCATCGGTCTTGTCCCGGGAGCTGTGCCTTCTTTTCTTCCGATCGACAGGCATTTGTCGATTCGCCTGCTCCATGAGCCAATTGAAATTTTCGGAGAGCATCTCCACGAAGATGCTCCCGGTAGACAGGCCCTCGCTGAGGATCGACAGCTGAAAGCCATCGATCGTAATGTCGACGATCGCCGGCAACAGGTGCACGTGCTTGGCCAAAGCCTTCACCTTATCCTTCTTGCTTTTCTTCTTCTTGGGCTCGTCGTCGGCTTCATCGTCCCTCAGGGCCTCTTCCAGCAGCTTGTCGCAAGCAGCCTGCCTCTTCTCGATCAAATCGTCAAAGAGCTTTATGTTCAGCGACCCCGATGATTCCCCTTGGCCGGACCGCAAGTCCAGTCGTTTGCCTGTGATCATTTTCACAAGCTGCGGGGACCATTTCGAGACAGCACAGAACACCCGGTCGTCGACGCTCTTTTGGGTTGGCATCCAGCTTCGGTCACCCAGCACGACAACCTGTTTCGTCACAATCTCGAAGCAAGCCATGATGATGCGATGCACGGGGGAAATGGTTTGATGCGAGTCTGGAGCTGTTTTCTGCCGGCGAGCACACATGCCCTGCCTAGGCGAAAACGACACATCCATGCAAGCAGCAACTTCAACAATGCACCTGCACTTCATCACGGGCGATGCATCCTGCACTTGCACACAGAAGCATATAAAGCTGCACTGCATTTCCATCCGCAAAGCACAAGCTCGCACACCTGAGGGATCCTCGCACCATGCAGCTGCACAGAACACTCTATGAATGGTCGCTCTATAAAAACCATGCCCCTCGGATGCTTGCAACCTGCAACAATTGTACATATCCTTCTCCGCAATGCATTAGAAACAGACCTCACATATACATACAATGGAATCTTTCAGATACTGCAAGCTCAAGCAATGGCTGCTGCTGGTATAGCAGCACACTGGACTGCATACGGATGCCGAAACATCACTTCTTCTGAGCCTTCTTGCTGGAGCCACCTGAGCTCGCCGATGCTCTTTTCTGCGCCGAAGTCTTGTGGTCGTCCTCCACTTCATCCAAGGGAGCCA